>JAGFPH010004400.1:14191-32627 GCA_018207615.1 Philaenus spumarius | reverse complement strand
ATAACCTCACATTCTGAGAACATTTCATTATAAATATTCTAATTATTCTTCAGAACATTCTCAATATTTTAATTGTATTTTTACTTTCTCCCCCTATACCATAGTATATGGAGAAAGTATTGTATTCGTCAAAATTTTCGAGTTTGAGTTTTTGGTGGAAATATCCGTTTTGGGTCCCCCTGAACCTAAAAAAGTGGTTTTCGGAGTGATGTCTGTGTGTGTGTCTGTGTGTCTGTGTGTCTGTGTGTCTGTGTGTCTGTGTGTCTGTGTGTCTGTGTGGATGTTATCAGACCTAGAGCCTAAACCAGTCGTCCGATTTTGATGAAATTTGGTATGGAGGTACTAATCCACGGTATCTCCAGGCGTTTTTTTCATTTTTGTGAATTTTTTATTTTTAAGGGTAATTTTCCCATAAAAACCCATAAAATAACGGAAAAATTAACTTTTCTCAAAAACGGCTCTAACGATTTTGATTAAAATTTTATAGTTTATTAGGGACCTAAAGTACTATAAACTGTAAAATTTTAATCAAAATCGTTCGAGCCGTTTTTGAGAAAAGTTGATTTTTCCTTTATTTTATGGATTTTTATGGGAAAATGACTGTTAAAAATAAAAAAAATCACAATAAATTGGTAATAGTATTTTTTTATTAAGTTTCTATAATGCGGGAGAAAGTATGTGTCAGTTTCCTGATACCGTTTATTTTTTATGTTTTTGTTAAATGTTTTGATTGAATATCATGCCACGGACACCAGCCCCGAGATTAAAATTTTTCTTGTTAACGAGCCAATTTTAGGCCGTAAATGATTTATCTTTTATTTGTTCAAATAGATAAGTATATCGTTATCAAATTAATAAATAATAATTAATTTGTTCTTATTATTATTGATTTTCATTTATTAAAAGTTAGGTTGAAAATAAATAAAGAAGAGGAAGTTCAGTATAAATTATACATTTGGCGCCGCAACTTTTAGGGCTCGATATTCAAACAAATAAGAAATTGTTTCCCCTTAGACATAGGCCTAAGTAATATTTATAAGATATCATAATATTTATAATACATAAAACAGATTATACACAAATATGGAAAACGAAAGCGGTTATAGCCTACGAAAAGGTCGGAAGCCGAGTCACCAGGTTCAGAATATTGATGACGTGCCAAACACATCTACATCCCTCTCGGATACCGTGGACGCGTTTGGGGACGAACAAAGGCAGGGAACGCGGAGCCCGGACAACCACAAGAATCGGTCCGAAGACGTGACTAAGGGAAATTCGCTTAGAAGGGAAGAAGAGATAGGTGAAGCGGTAATTTTATTAAGCGATATAGACACAAATCAAGACCGTACGGTACGTGAAGCACGTAGTATAAGAACCGACTCAACCGCAACAGATAACCCTATTACAAATATTAATAATCCAGAACTATCCGCCATGTTAAACATCCTATTAAAAAATCTTAGCGAACAAAATCAAAAATTAGACGAACAGAATAACAAGTTGGATAATTTTAACAATAAAATCGAACGGATCGACAACCGTTTGGAAACATTTGAAAACTCTATTGCAGACCGATTTAAAAATTTTGAGTCCACAATTTGGAATAAAATTCAAGAGAACGATGAGAAGAAAAGACGTGGGACACAAGAAGAGTGTAACCGAATACGGACTGACCTACAGAATACAACCAAGGAGAAATTCGAGAAACTCTCACGACATGTGGAAGAGGTCGAGGAAAAGATGGAGATCCAACAAGAAGGAGTACTTGAAGCTAGTAAGGAGTTCACGCGGAAGGAGTGCGGAATTTTGGAAAATGAGATGGACGATAAAGTGCTACAGAACAGCGAGAGGGCGCTAAGACACAAAGACGAAATAGAAAAGATCATGAATCATATGACTAAATATACATCAAAAATCCAGACCCTCGAACAAGAGATAAAGAACCGGCCTTCTCACATCCACGTTACCTGCGGAGGAAATAACAACGCGGCCACAGAAATAGCTATACCATAGTTCAGCGGCAGAGAACACAATCCGGCTACATTTTTAAGAAAGATTGAGAAGTTTTGGGAGAAACAGAGAGCCCGCGACAACACTAATGGAAGTACTGAAGCGTTCACAGATTACATCGAAACGTGTCTAGACAACCACGCGTTGCGCTGGTTTACATTGATTAAGACGGGTATCCACAGCTGGAAAGATTTCGAGCTAGCTTTCCTTGAGAAATATTGGAGTCGGGAAGTCCAACGCGGAATCAGACAGCGAATGGAGGCTGAAAAGTATCGACCCAACGGCCGCCTTAGCCAAGCCGAATATTTTGTGGAGAGAGTCGTAACACTCAGGATGATGCAACCACCTGTTCCTGATGAAGAGAATATCGACTGTCTAGTTGAACACTACGAGGAGATCATACAAGATGCAAGGAGAGTCCAAAACGTTAACACCATTCAGCAGTTCGAACTTCTGTTACAAAGGGAAGATCTTAAGGAATTCTATACTAGGTCTCAGAGGACAAACACACCACAGTCACCCCAAATACATATTGCAAACAGAACTCAAGTACGTACAATGGACGGAGGAAGTGGAGGATCCCCACCGATGTTTCAATCAGCGTTTTCAGAACGTAAGAGTCCGCAGAACCATGGGTTTAAATTTAGACCACAAATGGGACTACCACCACCCATGAGGCCACAAGGTAATTACCAACAGAGAAACTACTAGTATCCATCCTCGATGAACCGATACAACGGACCACCGCATAGGAACTTCCAAACTCAAGCGACGGAAGGACCACACCAGATACAACACGCTACACCAGCGATACGCCCACCGGGTAAACGAAGAGATGGCAGACCAACAAACGATCAGTTGAATGTTTGTCACGCAGTCGCTGAGAGAATACGGAATCCTATCCATACGGAGACAGCGCATAATGGGCCTCCAGTACCGGAAAACTAATAAGCACAGGCGGAACCACCGGCCCAGACACACATTTAGGACGAGATGCTATAACAACACCACAATCTCTCCACGATACCTTGTCTGTGCTACCAAATAACCTCGGAACACAACGGCCGTCTAACAATAGATACGATACCCTATACAATAACATAACATACATTAGTAATATATATTGCGATCAGAAATTTTTAATGGAGGAAGACACAACAGAGGACAACATTATTATTTCTAAATCTACGAAGGGCCATACAAAATAAGTCAAATAACAGAAACCTCTACTTATTATATTTCAGATGTAGAGAACCAAACCCAATACGGACCTTACGATATAACTGCGCTTAAATTATAAACAACCTATTAATGTTACCACGTAGAACACTCATCAAGATTATACTTATTTTAAATAAAATCGATTTATATAAACACAATTCAATACGTGTTGAATACAAAACTATGTCAATGTATATATGGATTATTTTGACTCCAATTAGAATACTAATTACGCCGAAAATAATAAATAGCAGGGGATAATGTAATAGTACATCTCCATTATTTCAGATAAACTTTAAATACATATAAAGCAAACCTAATTTCTAATTCAAAACCTATAATAATAATAAAATTGCAAGACAAATTTAAATTACCAATAGAGCAAAATCGAAACAGCCGATAACATAATGAAATACAAAGAATGGAACCATACAGAGTTCTCTTGCGGATAATAACAGAACTAACACGCACGAATTCAACAGATGTTTCAGAAGCCTTACGAACCGAAAGAAAACCAATAATATTTTTTGTTAACGAATATAAACTAATAACTTAACAACATTTATATAAAGAGCATAAAATTCTGCAACTAAAAATACCAAATAGGCCAAATATAAGACGTTCCACAATTTAAAATAAATTAATAACACATTCACCACGGCAATTTACACTGTATAACAGCTGACGAATTTAATATAACAAAATCTGTGACTACGGTAACATTGTACTTAAATTAATACACACACAAATTAAAAAATAAGTGGAAACAATTTCTAGATATTTATGTATAATAATAAAACCCATTTTTAAATCAAATCAAAATTTATTCTATAAAATAACAAATGACCAAGACTCGACTGACGGCAGACGGCCAAACAAGGAGAAGAAGAAACGAGTAAAAAAAACGACCAATCGGAACGCAGAATTTGCAACAAAGTCTAAATTAAAAACATCTGTAAAAAAAAGGAGTTCTGATGAGGAGAAGCCATACCGGTAAGGTTAAAAATTTATTCTAAGGCTTGACGATAAGAAGAAACCTAAAGAAAAAGTGAAGAGAATAGATCTTTTGAAGTGTTTTAAAACAACTAGCAAGACATCATCTACTGTGGTGAGAGAATAACAATTAGATTTTCAGTGCTAAAAAAACCATAGGCCTAACATTTTTTTATTTTGTGAAAAACTTTGATTTTAACCTTTTTTTGCAATCCAAATAAGTTGAACTAATTATGTTTTAAATTCATTACGAACAGATATCAAAAATAATAGTTTTCCAAACTAAAACTTTACAATTAAGAACTATTTGTGATAAAGCCAGAATTTTATTAGTTTTTAATCTGCCTGACTATAACCTCACATTCTGAGAACATTTCATTATAAATATTCTAATTATTCTTCAGAACATTCTCAACATTTTAATTGTATTTTTTCTTATGTGTTTGTTAAATGTTTTAATTGAATATCGTGCCACGGACACCAGCCCCGAGATTAAAATTTTTCTTGTTAAGGAGCCAATTTTAGGCCGTAAATGATTTATCTTTTATTTGTTCAAATAGATAAGTATATCGTTATCAAATTAATAAATAATAATTAATTTGTTCTTATTATTATTGCTTTTTATTTATTAAAAGTTAAGTTGAAAATAAATAAACAAGAGGAAGTTCAGTATAAATTATACAGAACTTTGCCAGAAAAAAAAATTTAAAAATGTAATTAAAAATTGGCTTAAGCTAAAGGTGTTCTATTCGGTGGAAGAATTCATGGATTATGATTTGATTGATATATAGTTAAGTACTTGTAGTGTGAAATGATGTATTGTTCTCTAATCCAATATGACTGTTGCCTATTGCATGTAGTATGTTTAACGGCAATAAAGGTATTATTATTATAATTACAATTTTGCTAAATTAGTAATATCTTATTATGTAATAGCTGTAAATTAATTGTACTTGATCTTATATTTTACTGTCTCAAAGGAAAAAGCACTGTCTCAAGTGTTGGCAATAAAAGTCTTGCAGCCAATGGCAACATTCTTAAATATTATCCGATTACAGGTTAATTGAAATATGTTGTTCGCTAGAACGGTAGCTACGTTGGCATCTAGAAGCATGATAATCTACCTTATACGAGTATGTCTAAAAAACTGTTTGTTAGATTAAGTTCAATGTTAAATAGTTTCTCTCTTTACTTGCTAAACAATGTGGCGTTTTAGTGTATTAATGGATTGCATTTCTTTACATCTAGCAATTTGAGTTATTAACTTAAACCAATAGATAAAATGATGTAACTGGAACTATTGAATGAAAGATATGTATACCTTGGTTGTTCAAGATGTATGCAGCTTGAT
This sequence comes from Philaenus spumarius, assembly GCA_018207615.1. Classification (NCBI taxonomy): domain Eukaryota; kingdom Metazoa; phylum Arthropoda; class Insecta; order Hemiptera; family Aphrophoridae; genus Philaenus; species Philaenus spumarius. The sequence continues at coordinate 27,052 of JAGFPH010004400.1, read as the reverse complement.
AGTCTAACACAAAGTGTCCAGACCAGTTCGTGAACTACCGGTAGTAGTCTATACACAACACATTAAAAGTTCACTTATGACACACAATCTAATATTCATTCTAACTATCAAACACAAGAAAACAGTAGAAACCAGTAAATTACTGTTTGTACAAACGTTAGTTAGGCCTCTTTCATACGATACGACTGTTCACCATGTGCCGTGGACGGCGCGGCGCCGTGCATTCCAGAGCAAGCGCCGTGAATGCCACGGCGTGCGTCGTGGAGGGCACGACTTCTCTTCACGGCGTGAATTTATTCAGTTGTGTGAGATGGATGATCAAGAGAAGATGCTATGTCTATAAATTGGTATAAGACATTAATTTTGTTATAGTATGTTTATGCATGTAGTATTTACATTTAGTATACATTTTATTAAAAATAGTTAAATATGTTTAGATAAAATGGGGTTTTACTGAACACGCGTTTTCAACATCTAAAAAGTGTAGCCTACACATGTCTTCGGTAAATTTTTTTTTTAAATATTCAATTGGTTTTAATAAAAGTTATACCGGTACTACATCATTATAAACAATATATTATGTATAAACATACTACACAAAAATGGGGTTCATATTAACATTTTTAGACGGTTTAACGATTAGGCCTATAATAAGTTACAAATAAAGTTTACGGTGTCGTATTTGATATGTGACGGGCTCGAATAGGATAAACCAAGGACTGCATATGAGTTAATTAGTAGCGTTGAGATTGTTTAAATACATTTTTTAAGTGAAATACAATAAAATAAGATCAACCTAGTATAATTCACAATAAACAATAATATTGACTTAATTTTTTAGATAAGTTTTGGATCCTTTTGGTTATAGGAATACAAAACAGTAGCTTCATTTTAAATATATAGGCCTACCAAATATAACCCATCCTTGTATTAATATCAACTATCACTTTCTTTAACTTTTATGTTATCTTTAATTGCAAGTTTACTTGTAAAATTTTTAAGTAAAATAACTTTAAAATTTAAATTTATTTTCCAAATTTTGAATTTAAACGAATGCAGATTTCACGCCATGCAGCACTAGTTTCTGTTTTTGATTTATAAATTTGAAGAGTTTTATCCCACAGAACAGGTCTTTCTTCGATTAGTGTTATAAAACCATCTACGTCAAGATCTTCAGAAAGTGATTCACCCATATTTTGATGCACTTATTAAACACTTTTAGCACACAAGAACAAAGAAGCAATTAGTGCTGTGGTTTGGTTAAGTAACTTTACGCATGCGCAAAAGCCAAGTCAAGCTGAGTCGAGTCGACTTGTCTGAACATGCTCAATGCAGGCAATAGTTAAATTAAAAAAAAAAAAAAAAAAAAAAAATAGTAATCAAAATCAAATAGTAGACGGCGCGGCGCGGTTTGAATAACGCCGTGATGTTCACGGCCGCCTGGCACGGCGCAAAGTCTTGAACGATTTGTGTGAAGAGATTAATTTATGTACATAGTAATCAAAGTTCACAACGCCGTGCCATCCACGGCGCACGGCGAGAAGTCGTATCGTGTGAAAGAGGCCTTAGAGTTATGAGCTTTGTAAATAATTCACATAAACTTAACATAAAGTAATACTTCTGTTTATAGTAAAGATGTGTTAATTAGCGTTAAAAGCAAAGCAATTGCATATATATATATACGCGTGATTTATATTAAGGAATTTAAATAGCGTTGTATTACATTATTAGAGTATAGTGAACTTTAGCAAGCACCTATAGAAGAAAGGACCTTAAGAATCAAAGACTTGATGGTGACAAATTTCAAAGCATTACTTGTAGAAGAAGCATGGGTTACACAGTAGAAATGGAAAAGATGTTGAATAGAAATTGTTTAGCACACTAATTCGCTGTCCCATTGGTTGGTCATTTGTGTAACCATGGCAACGGGCATCATAGTAGATCAAAGGTCAATTCCAAATCAAGTTGTTGCTGATGAAGCAAGAATTTTGAGATTGTGGGGTTAAAATTTCTGTTTGTTATGGTATTACTGCCAGCTCAAGTATTGTCTTTACTCTTGCAGAGATGTAAGCGACAAATTTAAGTTGATACAAGTTACAAGTGCCATACTGAACATAGAGGCACCTTGAAACAGTGTTTCAATGATAAGCTCAAGACAGAACAGAAGAGGAGAGAGAGGCGCATTAAGTGTAAAGGAAGGATACCTTTAGGAAATTTGGGTTAAGGGTAAGTTAAAGAAGTGCAGAGGCAGCAACAGTGAAGAAAGTAAAATTAGAATTGAAAAATAGCGGAGCAGGTAGAAGAAGTTAATTCATGGTTTTGAAGTAGAAGAGTCGTCTGGGTAGGAAGTTTAAAGTGACTGGACGTGACAGTGTATCGGAAGTGTGCGTATCAACACAATTATGACTATACCATCTTTACCTGATTGCAAAGCATTGTCACAACCCATGTGCCAGATAAATGAGCGAGTATTGAGTTTGTGCATAAAAAATACAAAATCCCCTATCTTAAACTTTGTCCACAGATTCGCCATTTACGTCTTTGTTGTAAATTATGAAGATAGTCGAGACTCCATCGTTTTCGCAGCATTGACTCGGGGTAAAGCATTTTCACTCTTGCCTCAGTTTAAGTCTGTTTGGTGGTGAATCAGAAACATCCGTTTCTAGTAAAGAGCTTAGATGTTGACCAACTAAGAAATGACCAGGTGTTAAAACTGATAAAGTTGTTCAACAGGGGTGATGAAGTTTGCCAAGGGCACAGTTATAAGTGTTGTTTAGCACTTTTGACTGCACTTTTTCAAAGACCTCCCATTTGTAGTGATGCCGAAGACACGAAATGGAACATGAAACCTTGGTTGGAAGGTAACCTAGACAGCGTGGTCCTACATTCCAAATGTTTCAAAACTAATGGAAGATATGGTTAAGTTTTGTAGTTACGCCTATGAAGTGTATGCAGCAGTCATTGGAACCATCGGAGCCAAGTCCTCAATGAGATGTATGACAAGTGAGACATCAATAGAAGACGTTAGAGAAAAGATTCATGACACACTTCCAGATAAACTGATTTTGTACTGAAGGAGACAAAATCACATAAGTAGACCTAGATGACCTTTGCGTATGGACCTTCACATTGAAGGGTCTTGCAAAGTCGATTCAATGATAAGGGACGGTTTAGAAGGTAGGTAAGTCACCTATTAGCAGTATGTTTTGCAAAGGCTTTACCATGAAAAAAAGTAATACACTTGAAGATATAAATTATTTTATACTTTTAGGTATAATCTATGATTCCCAAATAAATAGCTGAAAGAACATAATAGTTGAAAAGCTAACTTTTATGATTTTAAAAGGTAACATTAGTTTGAACAAACATCTTTATAATGACAACAGCCTATTTGGCCCTACAGGTTCGTAACATAATATTTACTAGTTTTTGTACATTTCTTTCTCACACTAGATTATGTTGATGAAAACACGTTCGCTAAACGTCGTACAACTATCACTTTCACAAAAAGAATATTTAAATTGTTAATTATAATAATTCAACTAACTGTTTTATGTTTTTCCCATGCATATACATTATTTATGATGTTGATGTTGAATCACTAAACACTTGTGTAGATATTTGTTATTAACAATGATAAATTATTAAAATGAACAGCGACTACACCGAGACACTCATCTGCTCTCATCCGGCTTTGAGTACATCTGACGGCTTTTTGTTCTAGAAGCAAACATGGCGGAATTGTTGTAATTCCTAACAAAGGTGCAGTTTCTCACAATCCTACTGTCTGGCTTAAGCAATTCTCCGTAGTATCACTGTTTCTCCACTAACTGTTCTTTATGGAATGTGTAGTAACCTTTGATTTCTTTTCATAACTTGCCAATAAATATTGATTTTTATTAATAACTATTAGTCATCTAAAGTGTAAAATTAAAAACAAAATATTTAGTTAATTATTGTTATTATATCACATCTTATTTTACTACTTTTATTTAAATTTATGTTTTATTTACATTTTCTTATACATGAAATCACATACGTTATATACAAACAAATATTTTAGTAGTAAATCTGTAACTAGGTAAAAACAATGGGCAAGAAGGATGGGTATTTTAATTTTCAAATAATTAAAATAATTTGTTTCTGTGGTATTAATACAAGATGATGGTCACAAACTAATATGTTGCTCTCCATTACCACAATTCTACTTTATAAAAAAGAAAATTATAAAGATCGCAATACTTTAACTTGGCAAACACCACTTAATAACTAAACAGTTCATATGACAAAATTTAATTTACTTTAAAAATTTTGTATATGTTTTTCTTTTTTACTAACTCATTTTCTAACAATATCCATAAATATTTTATACCACCAATACCATTTACTTGATTACATTTATTTACTGTTGCACACATTAACACAGGGCAAGCTACTTAAACAAGAATAAGTCAAATTTCTAAATACAAAAATGGGTCCCCTCGGAAGGAAAAATTTATATAAACAATAAATAGTTTTTTCAGGACTATAATTTTATTTTCAGCAATCCGCTGATGATATTTTCAGCAAATTGAAGTTGATTTGATCTGTAAGATTAAAGTTCATAAAAACTTTAATTTGCTCTCAAGAGGAAAGGACTGAAAAAAGGATATCATCATCAAAGGATGTTACATGACCTCTAAAACAAGATGAATATTAATTATTTATATATACAATAAGAACAACATTGCTCCTAAAACTCAACCTTGTAGTACCTACCTCAAATTTAAAAGATCCAAACTAACTGTGCTGTTAATTTTTGTTTATTAGCAAGATTACTGTTAAATAATTTCTGAAGAATTCCATATCCCGCAGTTGTATAGCTTTACAGTTTTGCTACTCATATATATAAAAATAATTTTGACATTATTTTACAGGGCCTTTACATGCAAGACTTTGTTCCTAGCCGTGAATGGCAGTTACTTGACCATAGTATCGATAGAATGAAAATAGAATTTGATTTTGACAATGGTACTGAAAGAGTTCGTGAAGATTTTACAATATTTTTCAGTATCAAACGACACGCATCAGTTCTTATATCCAGCTGTGTTATGCCTGCCTTTGGTAAGTAATCTACATCTATGGCTTATAAAATGTAAAATAAAACAACCAGTTGTGGAAAATGGTTATTTCTTACCTTTATGAGAGTTTAGAAATAAAATTCTTGCATAAAAACAAGACATGTAGACTTATTTACAAAAAAAAAAATAATAGCCTTTTCTTCGTCTGGTCATTTTAGATTTAGCTTCAATAATATAAATGGAAGAGTTGTATAATAACATTATTTCCTTGAGTACCCTTTGAGTAACCTTTGTACCGGTTAGTTTTCTAAAATTTTTAAAATATCTTTGGCTATATTAGACCAGTGCTGATGCATTTTTGAGAAGAAAAAAAATTAACAGCATGAGACCTACTGGAAGAAGAGCAAAATATTGTTCGAATGACGGGAAAAATAATTTGGAGTCGACAAAATGGAGAAGGGGTGAATTTTTAGGGGTTGAAAGTGGAATTTCACGATTTTTCGCAATGTTGATAATAAAAAGATCTACAACGTTTGTCTCTAAAATTTTTCCACATAACCTCAAATTTTTCGGGAAAATTGAAAAAACCGATTTTTCAGTTTTGAATTTATTTATTTCTCAAAAATTAATTTTTTTTTCACGAAATTTGTTGTAAATATAACCTATTATTTTTCAAGTAAGTTGTAATTTTTTGTAACGAAATACAGATTTTTCCATTTTTTTTCGACAAATTCCGAAAAAAACTACCTCATTATAAACTGAAAAGTTTCACCGGTAAAATTCGTCTTTTCAAGCTCATCAGCCGCCATTTTTTTTCCGTTGAAGCATCTACTTTTAGATTATGTAATAAAAGAGTAGCACTACTATGGAAAAAGTTTCCAGAAAACGTGATAAAAAGAAATACAAATTATCAAAAATAAATTTTTAAAATTTTTGTTCTAAACTCGTATTTATTTATTAAAATTGTTGAAATTAACAGTTGAAACCTTTCGAGAATATTAATTTCATGTTACCTTAATAGGTATAAAAAGAATAAACAAAGGATAAATAAGGATTTGATTATGATAGAAGGGCGAAATGAGGTGAACTTTTAGGGGTAAAAATGGTTTCTCACGATTTGCAGCGAAAATGAACCTCCTACAAAAAAGTTAAAGGAAAAATGTTATGGGCAATAAAAAGATCTACAACTTTGGTGTTTAACATTTTTCCACATAACCTCAAATTTTCCGAGAAAATTGGAAAACCCGTTTTAATTTTTTTCTTGTGTAAAAATTATATGTTTGTCGCAAAATTTAGTGGAAATATAACATTTTATGTTCTAAATTAGACGTTATATTCTTGCAATTTAAAGAAGTTTTTTCATTACATTCAAAACACGTTTATTAAGTAGAAAAACGTTCGAGAAAGTAAACTGAGGAAGTTAATTAATAATGCAATCAAAAATTAATTTTCAAAACACAATCAAGTCGCTAGGTTTGGCCTCTTCGGTGGCTGCTCATTATCTGATTCAGCACCTGTTGAATCTTCAAGCTCTTCATCGTCTTTGTCGTCTTCGGCTTGGTAACAAATCAACAGTAACAGATTGGGGCTGGCAGGAGCATTAAAATGGAGTCATACCAAAAATGACTGGGGCTGGCAGAAGCATTAAAATGGAGTCATACCAAAAATGACTGATAAAGATTTGATACCTGAAGTATTACTTAAAAGTATTTGCTGCAATTGTGAAACCGGGTGTAACATTAAAAGATGTGGCTGTCGCAAACATGGCTTGAGATGCAAAAATTTATGTCATTGCATCCGTACAACATTTATTCTTTGTACCTATTAAGGTAACATTAAATTAATATCTCGAAAGGTTTCAACTGTTAATTTCAATAATTTTAATAAATAAATAAGAGTTTAGAACAAAAATTTAAAAAATTGATTTTTGAAAATCTGTTTTTTCATTTTATCGCGTTTTCTGGAAACTTTTTCCATAGTAGTAGTGCTACTCTTTTATTACATAATCTAAAATTAGATGCTTCAACAAAAAAAATAGCGGCTCGTGAGCTTGAAAAGACGAATTTTACCTGTGAAACTTTTCAGTTGAAAATGAGGTAGTTTTTTCGGAATTTGTCGAACAAAAAAGGAAAACTCTGTATTTTGTTACAAAAAAATTACAGCTTACTTGAAACATAATAGGTTATATTTACAACAATATTTTTCTCCTCTTCCAGTAGGTCTCTCATGCTGTTAATTTTTTTTCCGTTTTTATATTTTTTGGTGTCCATCAGCACTGGTCTATATTCCTGAGTACTCGCTTAGTTTTAACTCCTGATTAAAGGAATGTACCTCTAATACTTGTGTGTTAAAGTAGTTCCTGTTTACAAAAGTAGGTTTACATTACAGGAAACATTAACTATCACTATTAACAGTTCCTGTTTTATCTACAATATTTAGATGTATAATTTAATAAATAAATTGTAAACTGTCTTGAATTTAATGCGATATAGCTAAGGAATTTAAATCTAAATTTTATGATCACTCAATCCATGAAGTCTGTTCATGTTTAAACTATTTATAGCAAATATTACAAATTTAAATACACATTAATAGTTGAAGCAACTATATATGGGTGTTTGAAAAGTATGGAAACCTCAAAATGTAAGAGTCTTATGAGCTGGAAATAAATAATGCATTTATTCAGAACCATAAAAGAACCACTTTTTGGTGAGTTTGAAATTTAGTCCGCCATCTTGCAACTAACTTAATTTTTTTAAATGGGAAGGTAGTTGTGGGTAGGCTATATGATTTTAATGAAAGAATTTGATGAAAAAACTATGGTCAAATCTGTTTTTTTTTTTTTTTTTTATTGTAAGTCAAATGAGCGAAAATGCAAAAACATGGGTAAAAATAATCAAAGAAAAATGCATTGCATATTACTATAATTCTTTTACAACTTAAAGTGTCCTTTTAAAAATGTGATTAAAAAATAGTAATTGTAATTAACGCTCTAAACTTTGTTAATTAACATGATTATAGGCATGAAATAACTTATAGTTTTTGGTATCTTACAGCTGATTTAGTTTAATCATTTGGTTTTTGTTAATAACTGTTTTGAAATAAAATATAAAAAATAATCATCTTATATTTATTTGTTGTCTTGTTTTTCAGTCTGATGTTACTTATTTTTTTAAAGTTATTTCATTGCTCTAATCATAGTAATTAACTAAGTTTAGGGCGTTAATTACAATTAGTATTTTTTAATCACATTTAAAAACGAAATTTTAAAGTTGTAAAAAGTTATAGTAATATGTGATGTGTTTTTTCCTTTGAATATTTTGACCCACTATTTTTTGTTTTTGCTCATTTGATTGACAATAACTTAAAAACGGATTTATATACTCACAAACGAATTTAACCATAGTTTTTTTTTTCGTAAAATTAACATTAAATTCATGTATTACAAAATCATGTATCATTAATTTCATTGCAAGATTGCGGATTCCAAGATGGCACACAAAAATTTCAAACTCAACAAAAAGTGGTTCTTTTATGGCTGTGAATAACTGCTTTTATTTCTACCTTATACGTCTTGTACATTTTGAGATATCAAGCTGTTTCCAGTCTTTTCAATCATCCTGTATAAACCGTATGCTGTAATTGCAATTCTTTGTTGAATATCATTTCTGTTCTAAAATAAAAATAAAAATACAGAACACAATTCTCACAAAAAAAGTTTATTGATCAAACATGTTTCAACGACAAAGTCATCATCTTCAGTGATAACTAAGGAGACAAGGTGCTAACCTAAAAATGTATACCCTCTCACAGAGTAGGGCGTGGTCTTAGTTTACAAACAACCAATAGAGTTGACAATAACAATACAATAGCACAAAGTATCCTATAGACTTATGACTAAAAACTAAGTGTAATAAGAACGATTGGTTAATTTCTAGGATTTTTTTTTTTTTTTTTTTTGGGGGTAGAGGTGTGATAAGCCTCCTCACCACTGCGACCTTCAAGATCTATAATTTCTAGGATATTTTACGAGTAAGATATGTAACTAGACCTAAGCTACAGGAAATAAGTATTAGAATTCGATATTCAAATGCAGAACTAAAATGAAGTACATTGATCTGGCAATGAAAAATTTGAAAAATAAGAAATCAAGTTGGTTGGATTCAACCCCGGATTTTCTACTGAAACAATGTAGGAAAGAATTATTGCAGCCATTAAAAAATATAATTGATTGTTCATTTAGGACAAGTGTCTTTCCAAATAGGTTAAAAGTGTCTTTGGTAAAGCCACTCTTTAAAAAAGGGTGACCCCAAAAAACTAGAAAATTACCGCCCAGTGTCATTACTATCAGGTTTTTCAAAAATTCTGGAACGCATAATGAAGAGAAGATTGATGTCATTTGTTGAGAAGTTTGAAATCTTAATAGATGCGCAAAATGGTTTTAGATGTAACAGATCAACGACAACAGCACTGTATCGATTTGTAAATGGTATTTATAAGGTTTTTGAAGAAGCAGAAAATGGTCTAGGTATTTTTTGTGATCTAACGAAAGCTTTTGATACAGTTGATCACTCTATTTTATTATATAAATTAGAAAAATGTGGAGTAAGAGGCTTGGCTAATAATTGGTTTAAGTCATACTTGGAAGATAGATCTCAAATCGTAGAACTAACACAACACAACATGGGATATGTGACCAAATGCAGATCAAATTCTTTGGGATTGAAATATGGTGTAATTCAGGGATCAGTGCTGGGGCCCATTTTATTTGTAATATATATGAATGATATTTCAGAACATATCAAATCTGGAAATTTGGTTTTGTTTGCTGATGACACCACTGTTATTGTTAAAGATAGATCCTATAAAGAAGTGCAGAAAACAGCAAACACAGCTCTTAAAGAGTTAGATAATTGGTTTCTTAATAATAAATTGACTTTAAATATTGGAAAAACTCATTGTATAAGGTTTCAAAATAGAAGTAAATCTGTGGTAGCAGCAAGTGATTTTCATATTGGCATAGGAAATCACAAAATTGATCTTACTAGGACAGTGAACTTTCTTGGAGTGATTATAGATGAACAGTTGAACTTTAATAAGCACATAGAAAAACTTAATATAAAGCTAAGCAAGCAATGTTATTTGTTAAGAACTATATGTAATATTGTTAGCCGGGAAGTTGTAAAGATGGTATATTTTGTTTGTTTTCATTCCCTGTTAAATTATGGTGTTATTTTGTGGGGGAGTGCTCCAGCAGTGGAATCTGTGTTTAAAATGCAAAAAAAAAGCAATTCGGGTTATTTGTTGTGTACCTTGTAGAACATCCTGTCGGCCATTGTTTAGAAAACTTAATATTCTTCCATTTCCATGTATATATATGTATGAATGTATATTGTTTGTAAAAAAAAATGAAAGTAAATTTTATAAAAATTCTGATATACATGGGCATGATACCAGAGCTAAAAATAGTCTCCGACCTCAATTCTATGCCAAATGCAAAACAAAAAAAGGTGTTGATTCTGTAGGATTGAAATTTTTCAACAAATTACCTCTAGTAATAAAAAAAGAGCGTGATCCTTCTAAGTTTAAGCTTCAACTAAAATCATTTTTTCTTAGAAAGAATTATTACTCAATTTGTGAGTATTTGGAAGACTTGTGCCCCTGATTAAAAGGGAAAATCTTGATTTATTTAGATACTTAATATATTTTTATTAATAATGTCTGATATTGTTGATTGTTGATTTATTCTGTTTATTGGTGTAATGTATTATTTATTTGTTGTAAGTTTTAATGTGTAAAGTACTAGCCCTGAAATGTTTTGTGTTGTTCTCTGCTGCAGGCTATATCTGATTTTCACTGCAATTTGTATTTATTGTTCTGACTTAGTTTTAGTTTAAATAATTCATAAAATGACTGAAGGTCATACAAATGTATTTTGTTTTGCGACCTGTAAATAAATGAAATGAAATGAAATGTATGTGATCGTAAATTATGTACAATTTCAAAGAAAATCCATACACATATCTATATATATAAAATCAAACTGACTCACTGATGATCACTACATCTCAAAAATGACAAAACATATTAACTTGAGACTTAACATAGTGGTTCCCCTTATGGTTTAGATGTACAATAAGACGGGATTTTAAAATATTTTGCGTAATATTTGATTAAAAAGTAAAAAGCGTTAGAAATATAGATAAACGGCAAATGCCACTGACCCACTATTCATCACTATTTTTCAAAAACGACAAAACATATTACCTTGAGACTTAACATAGTGGTTCCCCTTATGCTCTAGATGTGCAATAAGACAGGATTTTTAAATATTTTGCGTTTAAGGTTATAAAAAGTCAAAAGCGTTAGATATATAGATAAAAGCCAAATACCACTGACTCACTTTTCATCACTATTTCTCACAAACGACAAAACGTATTAACTTAGAACTTAATACATTGGTCCCCCTTATGCTCTAGATGAGCAATGAGACGGGGTTTTAAAATATTTTGCGTTTAAGGTTATTAAAAAGTAAAAAGCGTTAGATCTATATATATAAAATCGAAATACCACTGACTCACTGATGATCACTACATCTCAAAACCGACAAAACATATTAACTTGAGACTTAACATAGTGGTTCCCCTTATGGGTTAGATGTGCAATAAGACGGGATTTTAAAATATTTTGCGTTTAATTTTATTAAAAAGGAAAAAGCGTTAGAAATATAGATAAAAGCCAAATGCCACTGACCCACTATTCATCACTATTTTTCAAAAACGACAAAACATATTACCTTGAGACTTAACATAGTGATTCCTCTTATGCTCTAGATGTGCAATAAGATGGGATTTTAAAATATTTTTGTTTAAGGTTATTAAAAAGTAAAAAGCGTTAGATATATAGATAAAAGCCAAATACTACTGACTCACTATTCATCACTATTTCACACAAACGACAAAACGTATTAAGGCTCGGCTCTCCACATTCAAAACTACGATATTGGATACCAATTTCAATGTTAAATAACCAAAACTTACCTTCACTATTAAGCATATTTTTGTGCTGTTTTTGTTAAAAAAGAAAGCTATATTTTTTTTCTTAAAGTAAAATAGATTGTGGGTGTTGATTGCTAAGGATTTTTGCAATATCTCTTTTTGCAACTGAGTAAAAAATGTATAAAGTTTACTATTTTTTACTATTTATATCATACGTTTATGAAAACAATAAAACGGTTTCTGAAAATGTATTCGGCAATCAACATCCGCATATGACAGTACTTCAAAATGAAACCAAATTTTTAAACTTATTCCACGAATTAACGGAAAAAAAAATGACTTATTCTTTAGCATTGCTCTTATGTGAATAAGATTCAATATGGCGGGCAGGGAAGCGCCCCCTTAACTTAGAACTTAATACATTGGTCCCCCCTTAAGCTCTAGATGAGCAATGTTACGGGGTTTTAAAATATTTTGCGTTTAAGGTTATTAAAAAGTAAAAAGCGTTAGATCTATATATATAAAATCGAAATACCACTGACTCACTGATGATCACTACATCTCAAAAACGACAAAACATATTAACTTGAGACTTAACATAGTGGTTACCCTTATGCTGTAGATGTGCAATAAGAAGGGATTTTAAAATATTTTGCATTTAAGGTTATTAAAAAGTCAAAAGCGTTAGATATATAGATGAAAGCCAAATACCACCATCTCACTATTCATCTCTATTTCAAAAATGACAAAAAATACTAACTTAGAACTTAACATAGTGGTCCTCCTTATGTTCTAGATGTGCA
>JAGFPH010004400.1:0-11466 GCA_018207615.1 Philaenus spumarius | reverse complement strand
GATCAGGTTCTGTACTGGTCATTAACGTTAAATGACTTCCAAGTTGTTGTGTTACATAAGTTAAAATTTCTCTAAGCTTATTCGGCTTAATAAGGTTAGAACTCAATTTCCCATTTGAGGTTATATCTATGGCTTGTTGCAATTGAATTAATTCACTTTGAACTTGCGTTAATGTCTGTTCTATCTCCCTAACTATTGAACTTACTTTCGCATTTTGCCAAATTCGTCTGTTTACTTGTTCAAAATCGGTTAATGTTTTATTGTACCAAACTATTGTAGTATTAACTAAATTTTGTAGATATGACCCTAGTGTAGCAATCGCGTGTGAATTTCCCCGTATCTGTTCATGTTCTAATTTCATAAATGACACTTGTTGTTTACTAAGGTGTATAAATTTGTCTTCCCGTTTTGAAAATTCTTCCGCCTTATTATTTAATTCAAGTAAATCATTTTCTGTTGCGGTACCGAATAAGTATTTGAATGCTATTCCAGCGGCGTTTATCAGACCCCGCTTCCGTCTAGTTTTATCTATTTTACTGTCTGCTTCTAATTCGGGTTTTAACAATAACTTAAAGTCTTCTGTTTCTTGTTTACGTTTCGCAGTTATATTTATTAGTCGGTCTATTTCAACCCAAGGTATTAAACCCTCTGCGCTATGAATATTTCTTAAAGGCTCGATTGTTCTGAACATATTGTTTAAATAGACAAAAATCTTATCATACTGTTGGAGTTCAATGGAAATAACAACACGCCACTTATCGCCCGTTAACAGTAAATCATCGGTTTTCAAAAATACCATTCCTTGATCAATAGTGCAATTCTCGTGGAAGCATCCTCTGGAATCTTCGCTCTTTAGACTTTCAATTAACATCGCGCTTCCCAGGACATCTGTAACACGGTTATCGAATGTTATTCCCTAATTCTGAGTGTGAGTTTTGTTTGTTAATGAACAAAAAAAAAATATGTGTACTATTTTAACGTTATTTTATGACTAGTTTTTGACGCGACCCAACACGTCGTTGTAACTTCTCGTGGCGTACAATAGCCCAATACGAACTAAAACTAACAAAGTTTTATAAGGACTTTAAACCTGAAATCAGCATTTAATCTGGGGGTTATAATCGGCCAGTATTAAACGCCTACAACCGGTAGTTACTAATTACCATTTAGTATTCTTTATTTCTTTTCATATAAGATTCACATACGTGCTTAGTTTCCCAGCACAAAATGTGTACACTGTCTCTCTCAACAGCTCTCCACACAACATTGCATTACCTACGCAACTGCTTTGTTTCTCTATAAGTATTTTGTTTATTCGTAAAACATAATACGCCTGCGTAAAACTCTATTTATGTTATTACTACCACCATTATCGAAGTATATAAAATTGTACGGCACGCTAGGCGTGACCAAAAGAAAACCTCTAGGTCCCATTACTCTTATTTACATAGTTACTTATTTAGTTAATCAAACTTCGTCAGGTTGGCTAACTCTTGACCTGGATCGCGTATGATACGCAGGTCCAGAGGGCTCCTGCCCCTCTGCAACATTATTTTCGTCCGCAATTCTTCGTTCTACATAATTACTAACGGTAAACGTTTCATCGCCTGTGTCATGTACTTCCGGTGAAAACACAGTATCATTCATTGATAAATCGATTTCTGTCAATTCTAAATCAGCCACTTGTTGTGGTTCGCGGTAAGACATTGGTCTCGGTATATAAGTGGTTTCACACTGCGTTTCCTCATCTCCCGAACTATCTATAGAGTCGTCCGACTCTGAGTCACTATTACGCACGTTTCGTGGAACTGGTTTCGTCCTAGGACGCATACTTTCCTTTGGCACACTTGCCCGACAGGGTTTTAGTCTGTTGATATTAATCCTGTCAACTTTATCTTTATTATATCTGACTTCGTAAACAAGGTCATTAACCTTCGACTCTATTGTGTAAGGTCCAACGTAAGGTTTTGAAAACTTAGAACCGGCTTTCTGTTTAATCTGTGGGTTAAAAACATAGACTAGGTCGCCTTTGTTATAACTAATCGCCTTACTATTTCTGTCATAATATGACTTGTTCCGCTCTCTACATTTTCGCGTTACTTCGGCGGCTACAGAATATGCTTCGCGCATCTTCTCATGTAAATGAAATACAGGGTTCTGTATATCTAAGTTAGGTTCGATGCTTGCATCGAAAGGTAAACGAGGTTCTCTTCCATGTAAGAGAAAGAATGGAGAGTATCCCGTACTCGGATTTTTGACGCTTCGATAAGCTGACAAAACATAAGGTACAAAAAGATCCCAATTTCGCGCGTTTTTGTTTACATAGTGTGACAACATATCCGCTAGGGAGCGGTGCCATCGTTCAATTAGACCATTGCAACGGGGGTTAAACGCCGTTGTGTTTAATTTGTTTATACGCAACAAAGAACAAGTTTCTTTAAATAGCTTAGACACAAAATTCGCTCCTTTGTCAGTTAGTAACTTCTTAGGCGTACCGTGCCTAGTAATGATATTTTCAACGAAGCACCTAGCAATCGTCTCAGCAGATTGATCTGGAATAGCTATCGCTTCGGGATAACGAGAAAAATAATCAATAAAGGTGAGCAAATATTTATTGTTTGAATCTGTTACTGGTAATGGCCCTACTATATCGCATGAAACTAAATCGAAAGGAGCCAAGGCAGGCTCAAATTCACCTAAGGGTGCTTTATTTCGCTTCCCCACTTTACGTTTATTACAAGAGTCGCATCTCAAAACGAAAGCTTCTATTTCTTTGAGCATTCTAGGCCAAAAATACCTACTTCTAATTATTTCTTGAGTTCGCTTTACTCCTTGATGAGCAGAAAAAGGTGTGTCATGGTGGTTTTCTATTACCCGATTTACCATAGATCGTGGTACAACTAATCGGTGGTTTCCTGCTTCAACTTTATACAATATTCCGTCCTTGTCTAATAAATAATCGCTATTTTCCTCATTCTCTAAATCTTCACGAATAATTTTACAAAACGAATCTCTATCTTGCTCATGCAAAATGTGTTCTCTAGTCCATATGGGACTTATCTCAATCTTCCCTACTAATTTATCTTTTTCACTACTATCCTTACTTACATGACGAGACAAACCGTCCGCGTTCGTGTGATATTTTCCGCGTTTATGTTCTATTGTCATATCAAATTCGGATAATTTTATACTCCATCTCATTAGACGAGAGTTTGCATCTTTTAAGTTAAACAACCCTTTTAGTGCACTGTGGTCCGTGATTACTTTAAATTTTCGTCCATACACGTAACACCTGAAATACTTTGTAGCGAATACCACGCTTAACAACTCTAACTGCGTAGTGCCGTAATTTATTTCAGCTTTGTTTAACGTTCTACTACAATATGCTATAGGCCGCTCCCCACTCTCTGTTTCTTGCGACAAAATTCCGCCAATTGCGTACTTAGAAGCATCTGTAGAAATAATAAAGGGTTTCGTAAAATCAGGATACGCTAAAACTGGTTCCGTGCATAACCTTTCTTTTAATGTTTCAAACGCGCTCTGTTGCTCACTGGCCCAAACAAAAGGTACGTTTTTCTTAGTTAGTTCAGTTAATGGCTTAGCTATTTTGGCATAACCTTCAATGAATCGTCTATAATACGAAGTTAATCCTATAAACGCCCTGATATCTCTTACGCATTTTGGTACAGGAAATTCATTCACGGCTACTATTTTACTCGGATCCGGCTTGATACCGTCTCTTGTTATTAAATGTCCTAAATAATTTACTTGACTTGCGGCAAACTTGCATTTTTCGGGCTGTATTTTCAGGTTGGCTTCTCGGAGCCGACTAAATACTTCTCTTAGCCTCTGTGCATGCGTTTCTATTGTAGGGGAGTACACAACGATATCATCTAAGTAAACCAG
Source organism: Philaenus spumarius (assembly GCA_018207615.1). Taxonomy (NCBI): domain Eukaryota; kingdom Metazoa; phylum Arthropoda; class Insecta; order Hemiptera; family Aphrophoridae; genus Philaenus; species Philaenus spumarius. The sequence goes on along the minus strand of JAGFPH010004400.1, from coordinate 7,560 downwards.
GGCTCCCGATCCCGTGATTCCGCTCAAAATCGAGTTCATTAATTCCTGGAAGGTATTTGCTGCAGTAGATAGCCCAAAAGGCATACGCAAAAATTCACAGTGGTGAGAAGGAGTTACGAACGCTGTTTTTTCAATGTCCTCCGGTGCCATAGCCACTTGGTGGTAGCCTGAGGCTAAATCCAAAGTTGTAAAATACCTACTGTTACCTAAACTATCGAGTGTTTCTGCAATGTTCGGAAGTGGATAACAATTCCCTTTTGTAATGGCATTTAAGGCCCTGAAATCTACACAGAACCTCCATTTTTGAGGCCCGTTATCCGGCGACTTTTTAGCTACGATTACTATGGGTGAACCCCAAGGACTCTGAGAAGGTCTAATCACGTTTTTATCCATCAAGTCTTTAATACATTCGTCCAAGATCGGTTTTTGGTGATAGGGTACCCTATAGGGGGTTTTCCTTATGGGAGCCGCGTCCCTTGTATCAATACGATGAGTTACCTTTGACGTACATCCTAACGTACCCGTACCGTCATAAAATAAGTCGCTAAATTCCTCTAACACAGGTAAAATTATTTGCCTCTCTTTATCAGTCAAATGGTTTAATTTCTGTAAAGTTGTCTCACTATCTTGACCTTGTGGTCTTGGGACGGATCCTAATTTCCGGATAGATCCAACAACCGCTTCCTTACACGGATGCACTTGCCACGTTTCTTGCTTGCGGTTTAACTCGGAATTATTCCTAACGTTTCGTAATAAATTAACTTTACCATTATTTCCTTTCTCGGTTTGTATTTTATTTCCGCAAACTTCCTCATTAGTCACCGGTATTGCATTTCCTAATTTAATATTCTTTGTTAAAACTAATTTTTCATTGCTACAATTCGCGACTAAAACAAGTACTTTTACTTCATGCTTAAATTTGTTTGCATTTGCTTCTGGCACACAAACATTATTTTCCGATACACCCTGTATATTCGTTAAACTTCTATTGTTTACTGTAACAGGCCTACGATTCCGTAGCTCGGCGCTATCACATATCTCGCTGTTATCTCTAAAACCACAATCACTTGCCTTAGTTTCCTTATAACTACTGCGTTTAATATTTTTATACGCGTTACTCGCAAAATCTTTATTTTTACTGTAAGTACTTTGACTCAAATTATCAGAATACAATTGCCCATGCGCAATTTTTCTACCCGTATAACTATTTTGAATAGAGTTGCCACGTTCATCCTGAACGCCTCTACCATAACCCGTATGCATTTTAACATTTCTACCAAACATATGACGCCCATTTTGCGACACACTAACATTTTTATTTTTACTTGAATAACCATTGAAACCATTTTGTTCACTCTGAACACTTACATAATTACTTCCGCGAACATTACTATTTCGCCCGGTCGCCACGCCAACCGTTGACGCATTTAACTCACGACCGTCTCTACCAATATCGTTGAAACTAAAATTCCGTTCAGTTGCTTTGCCCTGCAGTGACACATTTTCGCGATTCTGACACGGTTTACAAACAAATTTATTCTCTCTTTTGGCTACTAAGTCATCCCTAGACTTCTTTAACATGTACCAACCATTATCACGTTTGAAACTATTTTCTTCACAATTAGTCGCTATGCCCGTCTTGAACATCTTTAACTTGCAACTTTTACACAAACTATTTTCTTTATCAGACACTACATTTGCTTCAAATGTCTTTAACATGTGTCCACTACACAAATTATCTCTATCGCAAAGCCTGCGATCACAATTACTACATAAATTCTCAAATCGTACAATTTTCACATTCTGGACTTTACTCGCGTCCCCAACTAAATTCTCATTAGCCCTAGCTAATTTACATAATGACCGCGCTACCTGCACGCCATGAACCTGTAGGCCCACTGGCTCTACCATAATTAAATCAGTTTGTGGGTTGGTTATGAACAAATTTCCCTCGACTAACGTCTGCGACATCGGGTTTAGTGTTATATCTTCCGAGCATTTTATTTCGCCTTCCTTTTGGGTTTGCTTTCGTATACACGTCGTTGTTTGCAATATTTGACGGGTGATCAATCCATCATTTTTGCTACTCTGTGCAACAGTGGAGTCGGCCATTGGCGCTGTGTCCACAAAATTTACCCGAACCGCGATCTTTTCGGAAAAAGGGGGTTCATTTTGAAGGATTACTTTATTCTCGGCAAGATTTATACACGCACCGAATTGTCTAAGGGCGTCCAGTCCCAACAATCCATCGTACCTAATTTCTAAGTGCGCTACTTTAAACTCTAATGTGAAGTCCGTCTCACCTATTGAAAAACCTACTTGCTGGTTTCCTAACAAATTTAATTCTTTACCCGTGATACCCGACGCGTTTACAGTGGGTTCACTAATTATTACATTACTTACGCCTGGTTTCAAAATGGAAATACTACTTCCGGAATCAATTAACAAAATACGGTCTGTGCCCTCTATTTCTACACAAATTACTAAATCTGGGTTATTTCCCTCGCATTCACAATTAATGCTTGGAACTACGTAATCTCTAAATGTTTTCCCTCTTAACGGCCCACCTGAGGGGGATTGCTTGCGGTTGGGCGCCTTGAGTTTGGGTGTCGCTCCTGACTGGCTCCCCAACACTTGTTCGCGAAGTGCCCCTTTTTATGACACTTATAACACTCTACTTGCGACATGTCGTACTGTCTTCTCGGCTCGTCCGAGTATCTTTGGCCGGAATTGTTCGCGAATCCTCGCGGATTATTCATAGGCGGTCTACTAGTAGAATCCCTACTATTCGCTTGCCCATAATTACTCGCGTTGTATTCCCTTGGTCGCCTATCTACGTTCCCATCATTTCTTCTTGGCGCCCTACATTCGCGGCTTACATGCCCCGGCTTTTGGCAATTATAACACGTAACTTGCGTGTTAAACACTGTTCGCTGCGTACTCGCGGCTCGCATGTCATTTTCTGCATTCGATACAGCAATGGCTATTTGCAAAGCTTCGGCTAAACTTTTAGGCATTCTAAACCGACATTGAACCCCTTGATTTCCGGTTAACCCCGAGACGAACGCGGCGAGCAACCTCCTTTCGCTCTCTTCGTGAATCACGCGCTGTTCTACGGCGTCCTCGCTTTTACGGATTGTGAGCGCGCACAATTTGCGACACCTGTCGGCAAACAATTCAGGACTCTCGTCTTTACGCTGTTTAGCGGTTTGTAAATTCGTATAATGGTACTGATCACAGAACTTATTCCGGAACCTATCGATAAATGCGGCTTTAACCTCATTATAGGTCACATTTTCCCCGTTTATGTCGGGATTGTTACTAAGAAACAGCGCTGCTGCCCCTTTTACTTTCAAGGAAACTATATTTACTTTATCGCTTTCTGTCCAGCCTCCCATCAACGATGCCTGATCTATACGCCTAAAAAATTCTTGTACGGTTATACCTTGGGCCTCGCCCCTATACTCGTTCACAAAAGCGGCCGTGCCTAAATCTTTAGTCCGGTTTAATTCCAGCACAGCTAATCTGGCTTTTAACAGATCCATTTCGACTGCTGCAGCTTCGCCCGGCTGACTATGTACTGACTCGTGTTCCGACTCGTGTTCCGACATAATGAACTAATTTAAATCTTTGCGTTCTTCTTTTAATCTGCTAAATATTCTATTTCGATTTTCAAAATTTTTACTCTCCGTACGTTGGCTTCGTCCGTATAATTCGATCGACCGTTTACTTGACGCTCAACTATTCGCTGTATTAAATTTCTCAGCAGACTCGTGGTCCCCTCTATTAAAATGTCTGCATTCCTTATGGGTATATAATAAACATTAGCTCCGCTCATTTAATCTGTTAGATTCTAATTAGGTAAGTGACCCACAATACATATGCAACAACTACAAAAATGGTTAACAAAACGAGAGCAAAAATGAACTGTATCATTCTTTAGAAAATTCTCTTAGTATTCCAACAATCCTTTAAAATAAAGCGTCCATAACAAATATGTTGAGGCTAATAGTAATACAACTAAGAAAGTGGTAAATATCAAATGACACATATCCTAACAAATTAATACAAATCAACGCTGTCTATATTAACATATTCTAGTACAATATAGGCATTATTATTACATGCGGAAACGTATTTTAAATCGCCTGTTAGACAATTTAGGTACCCGATCAACCACTCGCTCAGCGAATCGATTGTTTCCCTATGTATAACGTCACTTATTCGAGCCCTAGACCCGTTAGCTTCCTCTTGCGACAATACGTAGTACGTCAACTCTAAAGTTGCTCCTGACGGGAGTCTTCTATACTCGTAAATTTGGTTATATGTTCCTGCGCTGTTCTGTCTATATAGATATTCCCTGACCCCGTTGTCCTTGTCCCACAAAGGCTTTAATCGAATAACTTGACTCATTTAAGTCTTTTTTATTGGTTTGGGCACCGCGTATATCGGCTCTAAACTGGTTTCTTTAGAAACTACTTGTGTGTTTGTTGGCCTACGAACTTCTGTAACGTCGCTAGTGTACTCATAAAATGCAGTTACGACAGCATTTCTTGCTCCTACGCGCATATACAAATTATGTTCTAATGCATTTGTTGGTTTAACGAATCCCGGAGGTGTCCCAAACGGCCTACACGCTTCCTTATCCATATAACAATTTTCCCTATTTACTTGCTTTCGCTTAATTTTCCCACTAAAGTTCCCAATTTTGATGTTTGTAAAATTACCATGTTTTTAAAACAATAAAAATTTCGTGACCAGTAAATAACCTTTAATAAAATTTTCTAAACTTAACATAGAAATATTTTTAAAATATCAAAAACAACAAAACAACAAAAAAAAATTCTAGTTTAATTAAACAGTTTAAACAACCAACATTCCTTCATGTCCCTTTCCATCCTTAACAAATCCACACCGCTCTGCCACCATTGTAACATTTTCCAACCGTTTTGATGCGGAAGGCATGTAACAAAATATTTATTTTTGTACAGTACTGGAATTATCTATTAAGCCGGAAAGGCCAACAATTCGGAAAGCTGGTTTCATAAACTTAAAACGAGAGAAATTTGTGAAACACTCTTTTAATATCTTCATCCACAGATAACAAGCAAATACAGATTACATTTAAAAAGAATACATTTATTTATAACTTGATCTATTTTAGATCGCTTTTAATTTAATTCTTGATATAATTAACACACTTATAGTCTTAATACTCCTTAAAATTTAAAGACAGACTTTTTATAAATTTTGAAGTTACATTTTACATTCATTTCTCAACCTTAACAAATAAAATAAACGCGTCAGTTCTTTAAGAAAAAATATGGAATTGAATTTAATTCAAACATCATGATTAACAATCTTTTCAGTATTACTTACGAAGTGAAAAAGTTACTAGCAGTAACTTGATGAAGATTATCGACATCTCGGAGAGAAGCGTACTGGACTCTAGTGAGTGCGAAGTGAGACTGCCAAATGATACTGAGCAAAAGAGAGTGAAGATGGGTTGTCTCCAGTTTTTATAAACAGTAGGGAACGCCCTAATGTCGTCAGAGATGGCTTTCACATGCCAGGATATTCGCGGTTTCTAGATAGCTACCTCAAGTCAAGGTTTCTTTTTATTAACAAGATATTATCATATTTGGACATATTCTAATAGCTTTGAAAAATAACTGAAATCTCCCAATATGGTCCTTGCATATAAATTGGCTGTTTAGCTTAAATTCATAAGTCAACTAGTCTTTATTTATGTTATGGGCTAGGCTTTAGCTCCGGTTACTACATCGGGATCACGTTTTTGAATAAAAATTCAGTGTGGGGTATCATTTTATATGTTTTTGGGTACGGGAAAACAGATTTTGACAGGTAAAAAGTCGTAGTGCGTCGGGATCACGTTTATTGATCAAAATTTTGAAAATACAGTGTGGGGTAACGTTTTATATGTTTTTGGGTACGGGTAAACCAATGTTGACAGTTAAAAAGTCGTAGCGCGTCGGGGTCTCGTTTTTGGATTAAAAATTTTGAAAATACAATGGGGGGAAAGTTTTATGTGTTTTGGGGTATGGGAGAACTGATTGTGACAGTTAAAAAGTCGTAGCGTGTCGGGATCATTTATTTTTTAACTAAATCTAACAAATGAAAAGTAATTGTTAAGTTTAATTTTCTTTCAATTCGTGTGATCTGTCCGGATGATTTTCAGTAGTGACTGTGGTAGGTAATTCGGTAATTGAATTGGAACTAATTAAACATAACATTTAACTTTGTTTTAACCATTTAAGTATTAGGCCCGTGTTACACTGTAAAATATTTTATAAAATATGTTTTATAAAAGATGGTATCCACCCAGCCTAATATAAAAGATTTGAAAAGTGATTCTCTTTTATAAAACATTTTGGACTTGTACTAAAAAGTTTAAAGGTCTAACATTTTATAAAAGGTAAAATGCCAACCTCTTAAATTTTATAAAGAAATGTTATAAAAGAAATATATTATAAAAGATGGCCCATTACACTATCAAAGATATTTGTCAAAGAACTTTTATAAAACATATTTTATAAATTAACCTTAGGCCTACTTTTAAACATAATAAAATAGCAATAATCAAGTTGTATTTTTTGTTTTGTTTTAAACCTTTTGGGACCATCTGAAGATATTTCACTGTAGATATTTAATTTCACCGTAGTTAATTAAGTAAAAATAATGTTATTATTATTTTTTTGAATATTTATATAGGAATTTATAATGAATATAATAAAAATTATTAAAACATAAGGTCAATAAATATGTTGAAATATATAAACAAACTGTGTTAATGTCTCGTGCATCTATAGCGAATAGCGATCAATTTTGGGGAAATTTTTAGTGAAAAAAAGTGTGTTCTGGGGAAATTTTGTGTGCTAAAACATTTTCTGCACCCCTGGCTTTGTATACTTTTATTAAAGTTGGAGATTAACTAATAAATATTATTATTATTATCTAGAGAGAAAACTATTCCATTGATTTCGAACAAATTTGCACCAAACACGTCAATTAGGTCTTTATAGATGCACGTAAAAAGGTTTTGAAAAAACAACCCCCTTTATGGCCAAAATACCCCCAAAAATCAGTTATTATTATTATTAGCTAAACGAGAATTTTTAGAAAGATGCGGGTTTTTGCATACGATAGGGCACATTAAAGGCTACAAATAAGCCAAATTTGATCAAAATCGTTAGAGCCGTTTTTTTATAAAAAAATAATAACTGATTTTTTGGGGGTTTCTTGGCCAAAAAGGGGGTTGTTTTCAAAATTATTCAAAACCATTTTTTGTGCATCTATACAAGCGTACTGGACATGTCTGGTGCAAATTTGGTTGAAATCAATCAAATAGTTTTCTCTCTAGCTTTGTATACATACATACAGACATACATACATACAGACATACAGACAGACATTTTGTAAAAACCACTTTTTTGGACTCAAGGGGTCCCAAAACGGATATTTCCACAAAAATTTCAACATCGATTTTTTTTGCGATCACTATACTTTCTCTATACTATAGTATAGGCTTATGTGAAAAAA
>JAGFPH010004399.1:80060-105215 GCA_018207615.1 Philaenus spumarius | reverse complement strand
CCGCCTACTTTAATAAAAGTATACAAAGCTAGAGAGAAAACTATTCGATCGATTTCGAACAAATTTGCACCAAACACGTCAATTAGGTCTTTATAGATGCACGTAAAAACGTTTTGAAAAATGTTGAAAAACAACCCCCTTTATGGCCAAAAAACCCCCAAAAATCAGTTATTATTATTATTATTAGCTAAACGAGAATTTTTAGAAATATGCGGATTTTTGTATATGGTAGGGCACATTAAAGGCTACAAATAAGCCAAATTTTATCAAAATCGTTAGAGCCGTTTTTTATACAAAAATAATAACTGATTTTTTGGGGGTTTTTTGGACAAAAATGGGGTTGTTTTTCAAAATTGTTCAAAACCCTTTTTCGTGCATCTATACAGGCGTACTGGACATGTCTGGTGTAAATTTGGTTGAAATCGATCGAATAGTTTTCTCTCTAGCTTTGTATACTTTTATTAAAGTAGGCGATTAACTAATAAATATTATTATTATTATTATTAGCTAGAGAGAAAACTATTCGATCAATTTCGAAAAAATTTGCACCAAACACGTCAATTAGGTCTTTTATAGATGCATGTAAAAAGGTTTTGAAAAATTTTGAAAAACATCCCCCTTTATGGCTAAAAAACCCCCAAAAATCAGTTATTATTATTATTATTAGCTAAACAAGAATTTTTAGAAAGATGCGGGTTTTTGTAAATGGTAGGGCACATTAAAGGCTACAAATAAGCCAAATTTTATCAAAATTGTTAGAGCCGTTTTTTTATAAAAAAATAATAACTGATTTTTTGGGGGTTTTTTGGCCAAAAAGGGGGTGGTTTTTCAAAATTGTTCAAAACCCTTTTTCGTGCATCTATACAGGCGTACTGGACATGTCTGGTGCAAATTTGGTTGAAATCGATCGAATAGTTTTCTCTCTAGCTTTGTATACATACAGACATACATACAGACATACAGACAGACATTTTGTAAAAACCACTTTTTTGGACTCAGGGGGTCCCAAAACGGATATTTCCACAAAAATCTCAACATCGATTTTTTTTGCGATCACTATACTTTCTCTATACTATAGTATAGTGAGAAAGTAAAAGTATTTAACAGTATAAGAAATAGTTTATTCTAACAATGAATTAGACTGCAGTACAGGGTGTTAGTAACAATTAATATGATAATGTATAACTAAACAAGTTAACAAAGTTGAAGATCTTAGCAACCAAAATCAGTATTTTTGTTAATACATTGGCTAAGTCCACAAATTAAGAAGTAAAACATGAAATTGTTTGTACAGTTTTCTATCTAACATTTACTTCTTCTAACTTCTGTGATTCTTTGAACGATTTAAACAATAAAAGTTGTTTTCTTCTTTATGTCGTCGATGCAAATTGGTTGATTATGTCGTCATTTGTAATTGCTTTGAAAATGTCATTCTTAGAGACTAGAATTAATAGACTAGACAACTATTTGTAACCCATACTGCTGAGAAGTAAATTTTTTACAATATTTAGTCTACTCATGGTTCTCTCGGCAGAACAACTAGTGGCTGCTAAAGAAAGAAGAATTCTGTACATTACAGTTCAATTTGAGAATGCTTCTTCTTGGCTTGATGAAATCTCGCCGTCTGATGAATATCATGTCTGAAATGTTTATTTATTTATACGCTACTTTGTAAAAACTACTGAATGTTTACAACTCTGATAGGATGAGTTCACTGTCAATGTTGTAATATAAACATAGGTAATCTACGCTTGAATTGTTAAAAAGTTGTCCCTTTTCAAGCTCATTGGCTACGTCAAGCAATCCCTCGTGGGGAAAATCTGACATTTGATTTATCATTGCCAATGATTTTTCTGGAAATCGGTCTTCGATTTGTGAGCAGAGAGAATCCAAAAGTGAAAGAAAAGCCTCAACCCTCAGTTTTTTAGTTGGTTCTGTAAAATTGTTTCATCAATTGCCAGCTCCACCATGAACCTTTTCCTTTTAATTGGCCTCTTTTCAGTGTCAGGACCAAATTATTTCATTAGGTATTTTGTCCTACTTTTCTTCACTTCGTAATGCTTGGAGTGCAATAATAAATTGCAATAAAAAGTAAATTGTGCAAGTAAAACACGTAGAGTTAGCCAAATAAAAAATTTGTTATGTAAAGGTTCAGAACTTGAAATTCGTTATATAAAATAACCTATACTTAATATAATTAAGGATAATGTATAATTTTAAAAAATCATCCATGCAAAATATTGCACACCATTTTATCTTCTTCTATAATTAGAAAAATTATTTAGTTTTTAAAGTTTAAATAGTAACTTACTAAAGTAAGCTTTTATTTTTATTGCAATACAATTGTTGCACAATGTTTACTTTTCTTCTGATCCTGATGTTGTCTTTGGGTTAACTGTTGATATCAGGTCTTGAGGGTTTCTATTTATAGGCCCTTTCTTAACGGTTTTACAGTTCTTAATTGGTTTACTTGTCATGGATGATTAATGTTAAATGCTAAATTAACAGCAATATTAGGTAACAGAAACTCTAAATGCCCTCGGTGTAGGCGTACGAAAAAATTAATTACATTCAGAATGGTTTGTTGACCAAATAAAAACTTCAAAACTCATTATGAACCCATGAACGCAATAGGAGACCCTCAGGCGCCACTTCTGGTGGAATGGACACTTATAGTACAGTGTGTAAGTGTAACACCGGACTATCAAGTATTTGCACAATTAAATATGTAGCTGCAATCCACTATTATGAATACGAGATGAAAAGATGGAACACTTTTTCAAGACTTTGGCTCGTGTTTGTTTTTTAAATACTCTAATGTGTTCCATTTTTGTCACGCACGTCACGTTGCTGTCAAAAGCTTTTCAACTCTCCGCAATAAAATTAGGAAGATTTTGGCACCACCAGAGAAGTTTTCTACGATGTCTGTGAGTGCATATATCGTGTCCACAGACAGAAACACATTTTTTAAATTGTTTTATCGTGTTCAGAGACCTCAAAAACGTCGAGAAAAGTCATAACAAGTTAGGGTAAAATTTTTTAATTTTCGCAAGATTTCAATACTTTGGCATTTTAATGCGAGCCGCATGGGCGTATCCAGCCGGTTTTTAAGGAGGGGGCTGTCCAGCCGGGTTTCAGGCCGGGGGTATAGAATAATTTTTTGGAATACAGGGATTGAAAACGTCTTCTTAGACTATTTCACGATCACCCATTTTGAATAGGAATTAAGGATTATATGCTTTAGCAAAAAATAAAGTTTTATCTGTTTTATTATAATAAATTGAAGAGAATCATAGAATTGAACTGTATACAGTACAACCTCATTGTCGGGCCTCTTTAAGTCGGATCTCCGGGTAACCCGGACCGGTTCGCAATAAATAAAAATATGCATTTTGGTAGCGCTATTGCTTTATATGAGCGCATAATCGTAGCGTACTGCACGGTGATCGTGTTTCCGCCGAGTTTGCGGAAACAGAAACTTACAAGCTTTTTCCCCAAAAAATAGACAGTCCACAGAAGTGTTTTTCGTTTTATTGTGACCAGTTAATATTTTTATAGTGTTTTTCTCCGTAATAAAGGAAAATATTGTAAGTATTCAGTGTATTTTCATTTTTTGATGTTTTATGCTCTTTCTCCGGCTAACACGGTTTTTCGTTATGTCGGATCGGCCGTGTTTCCGGCTGGTCCAATTTAACAAGGTTGTACTGTACTTGAAAATTTTAAATATATTTATTCTAAAAACTTATTCCACTAAATTACAACAAGTAAACAAAATTCTCACAAACTTATAGTATATAGTTCCAGCCAGACATGAAAAGGTAACGGAACGGCTAACGCGCCTAGGGCGTTGAAAATGTACATATTTCACGGAAATACACGAATAGTTCGGAAAACTAAACCAGGTTTTACTTATATTAAACGAAAATATAGAACTTGCACTTCAAATCGATATATAAACTATTATACGAATAGTGCATATAGATTATAAATTTGTAATAGATACATCGATTGCAAAATGTGCTTCCTCATTTTTTGAAAACTGTCCAATGGCAAGGGTTTACGAAAAAAATCATATCTAAGAAACTATAAGAGTGGAGAATGATTAAAAACCTAGCAAATTGTCAAGACCGTAGTCTTGGTGAAAGACAGCATCTGTTTAACAACAATGGCTGCTTATCTGAAACTAAAAATGACTTTATAGAAATTTTATGACTAAATTTGGAATAGATAATTTTGAGTGGGAATGAGATGGTGGATCGATGAAATACACTGGGATTAATTACGAAAGTGTGTGGCTTTTAAGAATAGAGCTTGGATTTTTGGATACTTATGGTGGTTCGTAAACCATACATAAGGGACGTTTTCTTCTGACCTGCGCAGGTGCAGGATCAGTGATGATCTGTTTTATGTGTGTGTGTTGAGACCCTTCGGCTCTGTGTTTGACTCTATGTGTTAATTTTAGGATGAAGTCCTCGAGTGTGGGGATTTTGTGCCCTTGAGAGATGGTGACGTTCTTTACGTACCATGGGGAGTTGGTGATCCAACGGAGAGTTTTGTTCTGGAAGGAATCCAACTTTTCTTCCAAGAAACAGATAGCAAAGAGTACCAAGCTGGAGCTGCGTACGTGAGTACCGGTCTGATATATGTTTTGTACATGGACAATCTGATGCGAAGTGGTAGTGGGCTCTTGGCCTGAATGACTGGAAGGAGTCTGCCAAGGACGGATTTAGCCCTAGACAGAGTTTGCTTGGCGTGATGGGACAGGTTTAATTTAGCGTCAAGCGTGATTCCAAGGTATCTGACTTTGCGGGTCCATGCTATGGGTGATTTATTTAGAGTTAATTGGACTTTAGGAAATCTACTTAGTGGAGAAAATTGGATGGCTTGCGTTTTATCTGTGTTCACTGCAGTTCTCCACTTCCTGAGCCACGGCTGTAGGGCATCCAACTGTTGTTGAATGACCGACGAGCCGTATTCCAGGTTCAGAGTCCTGTAGTAGAACATAGCGTCATCAGCAAAGAGTCGCAGTGATACTTTGGGGATGACTGGAATATCGTTAGTGTACAGAAGGTACAGTAACGGACCAAGAACTGAGCCTTGGGGAACTCCTGCCTCGATGGGTCTAGAAGTAGAAAGAGTACCTTCGACAGCTACCTGGAACCATCTGCTGTCGAGGTATGAACTTATGAGATGTACATAGCATGGAGGAACTGGGCTGCGGGCTAGTTTGTAAAGCAGGCCTTCGTGCCAAACTTTATCAAAAGCTTTTGATATGTCCAAGAAAACTGCAATTGATTGATTTTTATTGTTGAAGCCATCGGAAAGGTCGTTGAGAACTTTTACAAGTTGGAGTGTTGTGGAATGTTCACTTCGAAAGCCAAATTGTTCAGGACGAATGACGTCTTTGAGATGTTGGGTGAGCAGGGAATTAACTAATCTCTCAAAGACTTTAGAAATTGTTGGCAGTAAAGAGATGGGCCTGTGATTTTCGGGAAAGAGAGCCGATTTTCCGGGTTTGGGAATCGTGATTATTTTGGCTCCTTTCCATGATGAAGGGAAGTGACCTGTTCGCATGATTCCATTAAAGATATTTGTTATGAGTGCTACCGTAGTAGCTGGGATGTTGCGAAGCGCGGTGTTGCTCACGTTGTCTATGCCAGGTGCTTTACGTGTAGGGAGTTTGCTAATGAGACTTGCTACCTGGTCGCATTTGAAAGGGTCGGGGAGAGGCCCCATGGGACAAGCTAGAAATGTTTCGAGAAAATTTTCAACATGTTCTATGTGGTCATCATCATAGATGCGTGCGTTTGGAGTGAATTGGTCTTGGAGTGAATCAGCGAACGTTTCAGCTCTGTCCGCGGGTGTGTAGACTACACCATTGCGACCATGAAGAGGGTGATTGGGAGTTTTTGTTGCTAGGAGCTGGCGATTTAATTTCCATAGGGACCCGTTTTCTGGAGTTACTGTTGATAGGAATAGGTCCCATTCATCCTCAGTATGGGTGGCTAGTAGCGACTTTACTAGTTGGGTTTGGGCATTGAACAGTTTCTTGTCAGAGGGTGCTCGTGAAAATTGCCAATTTCGGCGAAGTTTCCTTTTCTTGGCCAGCTCCTCTTTGATGTGAGGAGGGAGTCCTGCCTTAGTCCCAGTTGTAGGGGAAGTGTAAGCACTGGAGTTTAGTGCTGCGGTTATGATGGTGTGGAGGTGGGTCACCTGATTTTCGATGTCAGTTGGGGTGTTGATGTCTGCAGTGAGATTAGGGGTTTGCCTGAGAAGGCATTCGGTGTACTTCCTCCAGTTAATTCGTTTACCTTCCTTTTTAGGGGGTAGACGTTGATAGGGAGATGTGCCAACAGTTAAGATTATGGGATTATGATCTGAGCTGAGATCGTCAATGCAGACAAGATCGTGGGAGAATTGAAAATTTTTTAACACGGCAATGTCAAGAATATCTGGTAAGTAATTATTTTGATGGGGATAATGGGTCGGTTCACTAGGACCGATGGCTTTGATGTTTGGGTGATTGTGCAGGAACTTGTGCAGCACTTTGCCGTGTGTATTTGCGATACGACTGTTCCAGTCTGGATGTTTGGAGTTTAGATCGCCCATTAAGATGGTTGGATCATCCGATGACAGAAGTTTTTTGAGATGAGTGATTTTAAATGGGACAGTTGGAGGGATATATGCAGAGATTATGCGTATATCCGTCCCAAGGGAATTGATGCTGATTGCTGTGTGCTCTATCGGAGATAGTGGATCGTTAGTAATCGTTTGATGAACGATCCGTCTATAAACAAGTAAGGCCGTTCCACCCCAGCCGTTACGATTTGGAGTAGTGGGGCGATCTGTGCGATAGGTCGTATAGCATGGAATGTTGAAGTGGTTTAATGGTCGGAGGTGAGTTTCTGATATTAGAGCAATATCGATGTTTCTTTCCTGGAGGAAGTTTCGGAGTTCAGTTTTTCGACTGAGGACTCCATTGGCATTCCATGCGAGAAGTTTGAGTTGTCTATCCATTTCGCATGAATAGGGCAACTAGGGAAGTAAAAATCGTGATAATGATGGTTTTCGTATCGCTCTCCGATAGGAGTTTGGGAAGGATCTCTTGGATCCACTTGAGTACATCAGCTGTTGTGATGTTCTGAAGAAATCTGAGAACGGATTCAGGTGATTCCACTTTCGGAGATGTGACTGAGGTAGGTGTCCTTTTTGGGGGCACTCTACCGGTTTTGATGGTGGGGGAATGTTTACCACTTTCTTTTGTGGGATTGGTTTTGTGGTGGCAGCAGGAGCCTTTTTGGGGGCCCGTTGCGCCTTTGGTGCCGCCATCGTAGCCTTGGCGTACGACTTGTTGACGACTTTGATGGGTGGATGGGTTTGCTGGATCTCCATTGGAGATTCATCGTCCGAAGGCGATGTTGAAACCGGTGAGTGCTGTCGGGGTGGCGGTGGTGGTGGCGGGGGCATCGGTGCCCTTGTAGAAGATGTTGGTGGCTGTGGAGGAGGGATGCGCCCAGTGGGTGCCCTGCGTTGTTGAACCCCCTTGTTCCTACTGGCATGCTCCGCGTATGCGGGACATCCTCTGTAGTTTGAAGGGTGCTCCCCCCCGCAGTTAACACACTTGGGAGGATCCTCCCGAGATTTGCGACACTCTGTCCTATCGTGCTCACCAGCACATTTCAGACAGCGAGCCGGTAGATGGCAGTTTATGGAGCTGTGCCCGAACCGCTGGCATTTGTAGCACTGAGTTACAGTTGATTTGGGGTGATAGGTGTCCACAGTCACCTTTATGTAGAACATATGTGTAATAGCGTATACGGCGCGGACGAGAGCTGTTCTCTTGAGAGATACCAGAAACACATTGATAGGTTGTTTCTGGGAGTTGGTGATGGGGGTGCAAGATGTTGGGGTTAAGCCCCTTAGTTCCAGATCCTGCATGATGTCATCTGGTGATGTGGAGTAAGGGATACCCTTTATCACAATCTTCACTTCCTTCTCTGAAGGAGGAGTGAAGGTGTGGAAATGAGCCCCTAAATTGAGAAGCGTTGCCTGAATCGCTCGAAATTGATCGATAGATTTAGGAATGATTCTGAAGCTGTTTCCTCGGCAGCTAACTTCTAGCTGACCGCCAGTGGATCTGTTGAGCTCTTGAAATATTGCTTGCCAATTCTTAGGATTTTCCAAGATGATGGGAGGAACTCTTTCCTTTGGTTGAGCAGGTGGCTTTGAAGAGGATTGGTTGCTACCGTCAGATTGGTAGCCTGAGATACTTTCTTGCGATGAGCTAAGTTTTTGCCGCTTTCGGCTGACTAGTTGGAAATCGTTATCAGATTGTCCATTCTTGGAAGTTTGGACGGTTGGTCCTTAAAAGGGCCATTGTCCTCTACGGAAATTGACTGGGCGATGCATGGTGCAATGTTTGAGTTTTGGTCCTGAAAAGGGCCGTTTTCCTCAACTAAATTAGTTTTGGAAACTGAATTAATTTTAGAGACTTGGTCCTTAAAAGGGCCGTTTGCCTCTGCATTGCTGTCCGCCAGAATGACGGACCTGGTTGGCTTGACCAAAACCTTCCCTTTGGCCAAGCGAGGGATCACCGGTGAAGCCGGGGGACTCCTACCTTTAGCCTGATTTAGAGGGTTTCGGCCCTGAAGGACCTTGTCCCCTTGTGGGGCGGACATACTCAGAGGGAGCAGTTCCTAGGTGTGTGTATTGTGTTGTTTCCTAGACTGTTGTGTTGTTTCCTATACAGTGTATTCCGTAGATCCACTTACCCAACTGTTGGCAGACCAGCTCTTGCGCCCGCACGAAGTGCAATGTACGGGAACAGAACTCTGATCGCAGACACCGGGCTATCTTCGTTTCCCACGGAGAGTCGGTGCGCCAAGAAAGAAGTTCTGGCCGCTTATGATGTCCCCAGCAGACTGAAGTGGCTCGAGACGGCAGGCAGGACGTCCGCTCGATAAGTTAAAGTTGGCCCGTAACACGATTTCACTCTTTAAAATAGATTAACTCGCACTATCGCTATGCTTTCGCAGGTCCGGTACTTCGCACCAAGAAGACAAGGAGAAAAGACTTAAGATTCCCACAGGGTGTCCTCCGAAAAGACGTCTTAGTACACAGGCGTACTACCAAGTGGCTAAGATGCTCCTCTGGACTGTTTCTTCCTCTGCTAGAAGTGATCTGAACCCTGTAGAAGCTGCCAGCAGACTGATGAATATGAGAATGATTAGATCGTGGTAGAAAGTTAAAATATTGACAAATCCAGTGGTGTCTTTATCTTATTCTCAAAACAAGTCTGTCTAACGATTCTTTGCCTTTAAAAAATGACGAGTTTGAGTCATTTCCATATGCTTTCTAGCGCGGCATCAATATTGATTATATTGATTTAGGCAACTACAATTTTACAACCATGATTACATATGTAAATATACTTTTTAGAAGAAATTTGTAAATACAAAAATTGAAGTTTAAAACATTTTCTTTCCAATGGTTTTTGTTTTATTGAGATTTGATAATATTTATTGGGTGAAATATTCGATACAAGTTGTGTTGTCTGGGATAACTCAATTTCAATTGAGCAGTCTGCCACTTAGACGATTAAACAAAAATATAATAACCCAAAGGGTTGCTGCAGCCCCACAGCCCCCCCTGGATCCGCCAATGGCGAGCCGAAGCAATTAATTTACCTTTCTTCGTGAGTTTTTTTGTATTGGTTGATCTACTTGTCTTAATGTACGGTGTCCACCTACCATCACCTTCTTTCGATTCAATCAATTTATATTTAATGTCTATATTGTTTTTAAACGTGTAAGATTATTTCTTTTTACAATGCATCAACCTCTTGTCATTGCGGTGCAACGTATTACATAACACTTCTTGACATTTGTATTTGAACACCCTTTTCAACGCTCCAAGTTCGCACGGCGGTAGGAAACGGGAAGTAAAAGGATGTTGGGCACGACCACATCAAGATCCTACTGAAACCGAGAGATTGTACCGACAATGAACAAAAAATACATTAGTTATAAATAGGTAGATTAATTACTGCACTACCTATACAATAATAACAATACATTTGCTGGTAATATTCATTTACTATTAATTGTCATCCTACCATTCATACACAAATTTTCAATTGTGATTCACAAATTGACACATTTATATATAGTTTAAAAAATCCCCCCGAAAATTATGACTCACCCCCCAAAATTTGTTTTGATGGCGCTCTGAGCGCCATATCACCCCCCTTCTGGGCACCCCTGAGTAAAACTATTTTTTTTTTCGATAGTTCAGTAGTTTCAGAGATTACCCAATGCATACAAACATACAAATTTGACCTCTTTATAATATTAGTATAGAAGATAAAAATAAGTAACGGCCGCCATTTTGAAAATTATAAAAATATTGTCTTAGTATTTGCTAGGCCTACACTTATAAACGGTAGCATCCAAAATTTCGTAAAGACGAGTTGAAAAATTCCCTTTTATAGCAACAACTTTGTATTTTTGATTTGGCTCTCAAACCGGAACAGCTTTTTCAAGGCTTACTTTTACTTTCTCACTATACTATAGTATAGGTAAAGTATAGTGATCGCAAAAAAATCGATGTTGAGATTTTTGTGGAAATATCCGTTTTGGGACCCCCTGAGTCCAAAAAAGTGGTTTTTACAAAATGTATGTCTGTCTGACTGTCTGTATGTATGTATGTATGTATGTATGTATGTATGTATGTATGTATGTATACAAAGCTAGAGCGAAAACTATTCTATCGATTTCAACCAAATTTGCACCAGACATGTCAAGTGGGCCTGTATAGATGCATGAAAAATGTTTTTGAAAAAATTTTAAAAACAACCCCCTTTTTGGCAAAAAAACTCCCAAAAAATCAGTTATTATTTTTTTAGAAAAAAACGGCTCTAACGATTTTGATAAAATTTTGCTTATTTGTAGCCCTTAATGTACCAAAAAACAGCATCTTTCTAAAAATTCTCGTTTAGCTAATAATAATAACTGATTTTGGGGTTTTTTTGCCAAAAAGGGGGTTGTTTTTCAAAATTTTTCAAAAACGTTTTACGTGAATCTATATAGGCTCACTTGACATGTCTGGTGCAAATTTGGTTGAAATCGATCTCACTATACTATAGTATAGAGAAAGTATAGTGATCGCAAAAAAAATCGATGTTGAGATTTTTGTGGAAAAATCTGTTTTAGGACCCCCTGAGTCCAAAAAAAGTGTTTTTTACAAAATGTCTGTCTGTGTGTCTGTATGTCTATCTGTCTGTGTGTCTGTATGTCTATCTGTCTGTCTATATGTCTGCATGTATACAAAGCTAGAGAGAAAACTATTCGATCGATTTCGAACAAATTTTCACCAAACACCAAACATGTCAATTAGGCCTGCATAGATGCACGAAAAAAGGTTTTGAAATTTTTTGAAAAACAACACCCTTTTTTGTAGCCCTAACGATATGCAAAAAACCGCATCTTTCTAAAAATTCTCGTTTAGCTAATACTGTAATAATAATAATAATAACTGATTTTTGGGGTTTTTTTGGCTGAAAAGGGGGTTGTTTTTCAAAATTTATCAAAACCTTTTCTCGTGCATCTAAACAGGCCTAATTGACGTGTTTGGTGCACATTTGTTCGAAATCTGTCTAATAGTTTTCTCTCTAGCTAATAATAATATTTATTAGATCTTTAATCTCCTACTTTAATATCACCTCTCCTACCCTTCCTACAATAATTATGAAGTCACAGTGAATCTGTTTAATAATTTAAATATGTTTTGGAAAAGTATGTGCCAGTTCCTGGTACCGTTTATTTATGGTTGTATTTGATGAAACGTGACGTTTCAAGTAACTTTTAACATTTAATTGTTGTATGTTGACTTTATAAACCCATGTTTGTTCGGAACTATCAGATCTTTCTTTGAAATAAAAGAAACAATCCTGTTATAAAATGCTCGCTCAAAGATTTTGGAAAATGAAGGTAGTAGTGAAACTGGTCGATAATTACATATTTGTGATCTTGAACCCTTTTTAAAAAGTGGTTTTATCTTAGAGGCCTTGAGGACTTTTGGAAATGTACCACTCTGAAAGGAAACAATTATTAAATTTACCAAAGGATTTAACAAAGCGAGTTTACATTCCTTCAGAAGGAAAGTTGGGATGTCATCTAGACCCGCAGAGTAGGTAGACTTTAAGAGTTTTAAAATATTTTCAACTTCTATCTCATCGACTGGATGTAGAAACACACTGTCAGTCGCACATGATTCCAATGATGGCATGTCTCGGTTAGGCAAACTTTCCCTTATAGTATACGGAATACTCTCAAAATATTTCATAAACATGTTTGCCACAGACTGTTGATCATCCACCAAACATCCATCACCACCCGATAACTTTAAATTAGTCTTAGGGATTTCTCTTTTCATACCTAGATCCTGATTTATGATTTTTTAACATTGTTCTTGTCTTATTTGTAGAATTGTCAATTTGTTCTCTGTAATATAAACGTTTTGCTGCTCTAATAACTTTTCTATAGATTCTCTTATATTCCTTAACCCATTCAAAAATATTTGGATCTTTATTAGCGAATTTCCATAGGAAAAATGAGCTATTGCAGTGGCCCTAATGGTAAGACCCAAGGTCGGGAGTAGCAGATGAGCACCGATCATGGTCCCCAGAATACGTTTTGGGGTGTCATTAAAAATCATATATGTATATGTATGTATGTGTTCGCACTCTGGCGGCCGCATTTTAAGTCCGATTTGGTCCAAATTTGGTACACATGTTGGTTGTCTATGTCGCTTGGACGAGTTCGTTAGCCAAAAAATCCAACAACCGTAAGTACGATTTTTGACCGGAAGTAATTATGTTTTGACATTTTTACTATGAGAATGAAATGTTTTTAGAGTTTTTTCTAAAAATATAAATGTAGGATGCTATTCTGCACATTTTGTTTTTTTACGCGACCTCATAGCTCGCTTGGTTCCCCCAAAATCGATCAAAACGTAAAATACTATAAAAGTACCCGGTTCGAAGCCAAGTGGTGCAAACTCGCGAGGCCACTAGGCGCAAACAAATTCTACTAATATATTGCGTACACACAAACAGCTGTTCAACGCCTTCGCAAGTAGACCTATTTCCCAAATTGTTGGTTGAAATCCTAAAACATAAGCCAATAAACTTAATTTTGGAAATTTGCTCAACTCACGTCAGCGGTCCAACTGCGTGGTCGAATTATTAAATTTCAAATTAGTTTTTAGAACCCTTAATTTTTTCATTGACGCAATAATTATACCCGGTGTTATCCAAGATTAGTTTTTATAACAGCTGTCATGTTAGTTAAACAGATTGTTAATAGATTTCGCCTTTCATTACGAACTTTATGAAGTATAATAAAAAAAGTTTTTTTTAAATCAATTTTCGTCAGAGCGACTTGCCAACGTGTTTACCAAATCAGACGTAAAATGCAACGGTTAGAGTGCGAACACATAAATATACACGAATGTTAATGACACCCCAAAAGTGTTTTGTAGACCATGATCGGTGCTCATTTACCACTCCCGGGGACCTTAGGTCTCACCATAAGAGTCACTGCAATAGCTCATGGAAATTCTACAATAAGGAAACGCCTTTCACAACTATCATTGCAATTACGAAGTCGCTAATGGCGTTACAAGGACATGTAAAAGATTATTCTAATGAAGTTGTTCTGACTTAGTTAAGGCAAAATGTCATGCACTTTTACATACAACATTAAAAGACACCATTTTAATTAGCATGGAGATCAGCAAGGAAACGCAAAGGATGTGAAAGCATTTACATTTCAAAAGCATTTTATTAAATTTTAGATACGGCAGCAGGAAGTTTTTGAATCAAAGGTTTTATTTAAAAAATAATTTGTTGCAGCCTCAACGATGCATGGCCTCAAATAGGTGAATTCATATTGGCTGATTTCATACTTACCGACACGACACCGACACGGCACCGACACGATATCGGCACGATGTTGTCGGTCATGAAAACTAAATACACTCTCGCGCCGTGCAACCTCGTGGAAGTGGTAATTTCAATGAACCTCCAGCGGTCCAAAGAAATCCCGCGATCATTCTGACTTTGAAAACCTGCTGCAAAAGATTGGGCCTCACATTTCTAAACAGGAAACTTATTTCCGCACTGCAATTTCTGCTCAAGACAGGGGTGTAAATATATTATACGTACCTTTTTCTACACGCTATATTGCTGTTAGTAATCATGGGCTTCAAAGTTGGGTTTTAATTTAAACAAATGTGAAATGGGCCTGAAGTTCAAATAGCCTTGGTTATTATAAATAATTTAATTTTAAGATCGTTGTACAGGCTAGCTAGCTATACATTAAAATAAAGAATACTTGAAATAATGAAGAAGTAATTGATGATAAATATTTTTATTAAACTAAAGCATTTTAAAATTCACAATTTGTTGGACAGTTATTTATTGAAATTGAATTTACTTTCTGAATTTAGACCAGAAATAAAATACCGAATATATACAAAAGGATTTCTTAAAACTAATAGGCAACTGAGGAATAATTTTGATGATACTGAGAAATTAGTTGGATTCCACCGAAGAGGGGTTTTCCGATAGGCATCGATTAACTTAATTATTTTTTCTTCTGACCACTCCATAACTCACAAAGCAATGAACAATCAGTGCGCACGAAAAACCACAAACCTCTCAAACACACGTCCAAATCTGTTCTGCGAACACACAAAGGGTTCGTTGAAAAAACCGACAGGAGATGGATCGTGATGCGCCGTGCGCGCGCCGCGCAGCTCACAAGTGTAGCTTTCACACTCACCGACATATCGGTGTCGTGTCGTTGCAGACGCCGACATGTCGGTGAGCTCCTGGTCTCCCTTCTTTATCGGTACGATATCGTCTCAGTTTGTTTACTTGTTGCTATGGTAATCAATCAATAATAATTTGGCCTTTTTAAATACTTTTTTCTGTCAGATAAATAATAAGTTAAATATGTCTCATTTTAAATATGAAGTTGTGACATTAATTGAACTTGTGGAAAGTAACCCCTGTTTGTTTTTTTACTGAAGACCTGAACAAACTATTTTTCACCGAATAAAGATATCAGAAAATAGTTTTTATAGGCCTAATCAGTAAAGGTATTAAAATTTGTTGTAACAATATGATTTAAAAAACATTATTATTAAAGATAAGTTTTCTATGTGTGGTTCAAATTTTATTAAAATCGGTTAAATATTTTTTAAGTTATTAAATTTTTACATAATGCTCCATGAGTAGCTTATTATGCGAAACTGGGCACCGATGACGTCACGAGTTACTGCGTATCCACTCGTGAACCCTACCGTTAGTAATCTATATACCGTGGATACGATAACCTGTACGATAAAAATATGGGTACTTGGTCGTGTCGGTATCGGCGTCGAGTCGGTAAATGTGAAAGAAGTCTGCCGATATCGTGACGATATCGGTACTATTGCTGTATCGGGTCGGTGTCGTGTCGGTAAGTGTGAATGAAATCAGCCATTGTGTCATGTCAATAAAAATTAAGTTGCATCTGGCATTTAGGAGCAAAAGTAGTTGCTATAAATAAATGCATGATGCGCCAAAATTAATAGAATTGAAATTGGAGCATCTGTGGTAGATTTTTAGATCAGATTGTTAATTGTTGCCAGGTCAAGTTGCTATTACGTCCTTGTTTAAGGTTAGTTAACGCTGTACGGGGTATTTTCGCTCATACGGAATGGGTGGTTCTAGTTTGTCGTGAACTGCTGTAGAGTTTCAAGAACGAGTTCACAAACAGCAGCGAAGTAATTCCGTAACGATAAGTGTTGTTGACAAGTTCCGTGAAGCGGGTAATGCTTTGACTCAGCGTTAAGAGTGTGTAGGTCGACCAAAAACTGCCATGAATGAAAACCACGGTACACTCTTGAGCAAGTCTTGCAGTTTTAGAAAGGAAGCCTTCACCGGACATCTTTGAAAATGCGCATCAGGAATACGTCTTTGAGAAGAATGTTTAAAAACCAACGTGGATTCCCGAATAGAATACAAACTGATCAACTTTTACATGTAAGGTTAAAAAAGACGGAATAGTTTAAGTGTCTGCTGTAGTGGCGGCCATCTTGGATTTGTACTCGTAAGAGCAATGTTAAATTTAAAACCATTTATTTCGTTTATTAGCGAATTTCAATAGGAAAAATTGCAGTGGCCCTTATGGTAAGACCCAATGTATTTACATTTATTGCCATATCAACCAGTTGGATAAAATAACAGATAAAACCGCTGTTTGCAACAATATTTCAATTAACAGCCGATTTCAAACTTTGAAGCAATATTTGTATTTCTAACTTTTAGGTTACGTTTTTATTAAAGTGTAGACCTGAGCCATGCTGGTTCTTTTAAACTTTATAATAACTGCTGTTATAAAATATATGAAATCATTTGCTTTGGATATTTAACATTATTTACCATATTAACTTTGAGGTTATTATTAATCCTACACCTGTATTATATAAAAAAATAACACGATTATGTGTATAGTTCCAACGGCGTGCGGAGCCCGCAGGGGTTTCCCCTAGTTGATAATAACTGTGCATTGACTTAATTGTGTTCAGAATTAAAATATCACACAGTGAAGAAGATGAACTTTACTAATTATTTGCACTAATAAACCATTACTAATAAAATGGTTTTAAATGAGGCAATGCCATTTAAAACTGGAAGAAACTCTACTGGATAAACTATAGGGTGAAGCATTGGAGCACCAGTTGCTTTCTCTGTTACTGGAGCAGAACCTTAAGCACCTCAATGTTAGCAGTTAACTATCGAACTCCGGGTTCCAACAAAAGAACCCTGGTTTTCAGATAAAAGTCATGGGACAAGCAAACAACCGGTTTTCTTGGATTTCAACTTCCTGACGATATCGTAGAGAAGCCACAGCATATAGTGAGCACTTAACAGTATGGTGCGCTGTATCAAGGACTCGGGACCACGAGGGACGCCTAACCTCTAATAGCACATGCAGCAATCTACCAACATACGCTCTTTCCTTGTTGAATAGGTTTCCTCATCATACAAACCTTCAAATTTAAGAAAATGCTTGCTAGCCAATGAATAAAATAATACAAGCAAATGCTTATTCTTCAAGCACACCATAAACAAGGTAGAATTTGCCAAACAACTCGGAGACGAACGAGTTTTTAGTCAATGTCAGATTAGGAAATGAACGCAGATAGTGTATAACATGTCATTGTATAACAAACGAAGTGTTTCTTTGAATGTAGAAAGAAATGATCTGACATTTTGTTAGACTAAACTTTATAATTAACTTTTAATGACGTCAGCTGTCGACATATCTTGGGTATTGTTGTGATGTACAACTTTGTTAAGACTCGTTTACCATGTCAACTGTTTCTGATTTATGTTGTTGTGTTTGTTTTGTTCAAAACTTACACGATTAGAGTCTTATGAATAAAAACAAAAATAAACCAAAATCTTATAATTTATTTGTATATATTACTGGTGAACTCGGCAATGCTACACTATTGCTTGATTTTAGTATATATGTTTACAACGAATCAAATAACACGATGCAGTGAATCTATTTAAAAATTAATTTCGAAGTGACTTGTGGTTAAAATAAGATTCTGACGATCAGTGCAGGTGGTAGACCAAGTATTAAACATAACAGATACACGTAATTTATTTTACATGGGTAGCTATCCCATTTTAATTATTATTTAATTTTAACGGTAGTTATATCATTTCATTTCCTTGCCTTAAGTAATCTAATTGGAACTGGTTTTTTTATATCACTTAAGAATAATATTACACAAATTTAGCTTTATAGATTGTAGGAAGTTAGTGCCATTTATTTTTATTGCATTGGGGCAACTACCCCATTTTAATCTCTTTGATTGTAGTGACCATATTCTCTAAACAATCCTGGTACTAATACGTGTAAACTGTGATTTTTTGTGAAATTGGTTGAGCAGTTCTTGAGAATATAGAAAAAGTAGGTGTAAAAATTAGTATTTTAATTGTAGTTATCCCATGTAATCCATTTGACTTAAGTAATTGAATAGTAAATGTTTTTATATTACTTAGGGTACGAATACACAGGCAGCGATGCGATGCGATGCGACGCGGCGCGACGCGATACTATCAAACACGTATTAGCATATGGCATAAAACACACAGGGCGCGACGCGACAACCTCTGAAACAAATCAGTTTGATTTTTTCAAGCAACCAGAAGCGATAGCAGTGTGCGTTCAATAGCCGAAGTGGATGGTGAGTTGTTAATTAACGAGGTGTTTTCAAGCACCGATTTGGGAATCGAAACACATACATCACAGAGGAACGGAGGAGTGGTAGACAATATGTGGACTGATGTAGCTGCGGCTCTATCAAGTTTAATTTTTCTTAACGAAAATGGATTTTTTGGCGTTTGCAAGCATTTTTTCCAAAAATTCGCGAAAAATAGTAAACGAACCCCAATCTAAAAGTGTTTCGCAACTTTTTTGTAGAGAAAGGTTCAAAGAATTTATATATGCCGGTAAAAAAATGATAGATGTAAAACTTACAAAGTTATTAGCTCAAGAAACAAAACATGTTCAGTTGCGAAAGGTAAAAGTTCAACTTTAGGCCTACATAAAAAGTAGTAAACATTTTTTGTATTTTTTTTTACAAATGTACAAAAGTTTCGTTCTTCCTTAATACGGGAAATAAATTGTGATACTCTCCTTAAACACTCCCTTGACATAAATCATTCATCCATTCCCTCTTAACACCCCACTGCAAAGTATTTAATTTAAATAAGGGGTTGTCACACAGAAGTACAGTACGGCCTACTTTAGACAGCACTATTGTGCAAACTGGCTACTCTGTTCCTGTTGGTTGTAGTTACAAGTCGCTCCGCGTCGCATCGCCCTCCATGTGTTTGGATGTCGCATCTAGTCGCATCGCCCTCTATGTGTTTGGATGTCGCATCTAGTCGCATCGCCCTCCATGTGTTTGGATGTCGCATCTAGTCGCATCGCCCTCTATGTGTTTGGATTTCACGTCTAGTAGCATCGCCCTCTATGTGTTTGGATGTCGCATCTAGTCGCATCGCCCTCTATGTGTTTGGATGTCACGTCCAGTAGTATCGTGTCGCGTCGCTGTCTGTGTAATTGTACCCTTAAGAATAATATTGCACAATTTAAGTTTTATAGCTTGTAGGAAGTTAGTTAAATTTATATTTTATTGTATAGGGATAGCAATCCCGTTTCAACCCCTTAGACTGTAGTAATTGTCATGTCTAAATACTTTTGACAATAATATGTGAAAGTTTTAGTGAAATCGGTTGAATAGTTATAGAGTCTATAGAGGACAAAGAAACAAAGAAGAAAAGAAACATTATTTTTTTTATAGAGAGAAATATCAACTCACGTCAGCGGATCACATGCGTTGTCAAATTATTTCCGTTTTGAAATAATAGAAAATATAAACTTATATTAAACAATATATTATGTTTTTGTATCCTACATTAGTTTCACTCGAAACTATTAAATCTTATTTAAAGAGCAATTTATTTCCACTAAACACAAAAACTCTGTCAATTTCAGATAAATGTGTTAATGGAACGCTCCATGTATTATCTGTCCCAAAGCGTGGTTTTCATTTCTTATGCAGAGATAAATCTAAAACTTACAGAAGTCAGACATAACCAAGCAACCGGGGGAAGATAAATTACACCTTTCGTTCTTATAAAGACGGCAATATTATGTTAAGTTTTGTTATTTTATTAAAATGTCTTACTCTATCTGATATTCAGGGTAGGCCTATAACAAAAAACGTATAACTTAACAATGATTACTTACTACTGTAATTATATTTATTCAAAATGTGGGTTCTAACAACCTTTAAAGTAAACATTGAGTTTGACTTGTGAGTAGATATACTTGATAGAATATAATTTGTACACAGAATCTCACAACTAGTATGTTTATTTCTTTAACGCGTTTCAACGACGATTGCACCATCTTCAGTGATGCACGAGCCACAACAATCAAGATATAACCATAGATCATGAATAATAAATAGATCTTGCATCCATACGGCAGCAGTGTGTCGAAAATTAGGTTGTCGGGAAAATAGTGCATGATCGCACCGCGAGGTAGCGCTAGGGAGAAATCATTGGTAGCATTGGTGTTTTACACAGCATCCGTCGTTTTCCCAATAGATAGCGCCACTATCGTCGAATTTCCAGTTGCACGAAATATAGCATTGGATCGGAGTTCTATTAGGTTATCTTTGGATCCAGACAGTGATATAACTAATTAGGCTAAATCGATCACGCAGCTGAACAGCTGACGTGAGTCGAGCGAATTTCTAAAATTAAATTTATATGTTTTATCGGTTCAACCAACTATTTGGGTAATTGGTCTACTCACGAAGGCGGCGAATGTGTGCCTATGTGTACGAAATATATTAGTAGTAGAATTTGTTTATCCCTCTGCTTCCAACCCCGGAACACGCTTTGTGAGTTTGCACTTCGACCTTGCAGCCTCTGATTATTGACTGCTTCGTTTCGCTCGCAGCGTACAATTGCGTCAAAAGATGAACCTACGTGGATTTGAACCGGGTACTTTTATGGTATTTTACGATTTGGTTGATTTTGGGGAAGGCATACGAGCTATGAGGTCGTGTAAAAAGTAAAATATGCATAATAATCTTTTGTATTTTTTTTTTAGATAAAACCCAAAAAAATTTCGTTTAAATACAAAAAATCGCGAAATATTTTACTTCCTGTTAAAAACGTGCTTACGGTTGTTGAAGATTTTTTGGCTAACGATTTCACCTAAGCAATTTAGAAAAACAAATGGTGTGCCAAATTTGAACCAAATCAGACGTAAAATGCGGCTGCTGGTGTGCGAACACATAATTCTTAATCACACCCTAAAACGAGTTATGGGGATGATCGGTGCTCATCCAACACTCCCGACCTACGGTCTTACCATAAGAGTCACCGCAATAGTCCATATTTCCTGTGGAAATATTCTAATAACGTATAACTAAAATATCAACTTAACGTATTCGTGCCATTGTTGTTCCATTTCCATCCCAGTTTCTAATGAAAGTACGGAAATACTCCGTATATCTAGACATTACAAATTCCTACACTTTATCTCAGTAAAACATTGCTTTGTAACGTCTTGTACTTTACATATTAAGAACAGGGTAAAGTAATGAGATCCCTTAATTAGAAGTAGTTGTTGGGAGGTTATGTTCCAACGTCTCGCAACAAGATTAAACTTGTATCCCAGGCATCCTTCCGTGTCAGGTGATTGTGGTACACCAAGAATATCATTGGCTTGAATATCAAAACGTTTTGTAGACCCACTGATGTTTGTTAATAACATAAATTCTGTGTAAATATTTAACGAAGGTGATTCAATAACGGGTTTTCCTTTCAGCTACCGTAAAATATTATTAAAGCGGTTTTGAAATAATAATACCTACTTTACTCGCAGTTATGAATGAATGAATTAAAGTAATATTAGAACAATATTTATTCTTATATTTTATTTTCGTTTACCATTAAACTCAATTCAAATAATTCGATCACAACCGCTGTCGTGAGTTGAGAGAATTTCCTAAATTTAGTTTATATATTTTTTGTTTCAATCAACTATTCGGTCTACTCACAAAGTCTGCCTAGATCTACGAAATATATAAGTAGAAGTTTTTAGCACCTCAGCCTTCAGCCACAGGTCACGCGCTGCTTCGTTCCTCTCACTTTGCAAGTTTGCAAGCGAGTACTTTGAAGTACTTTTATGGTATTTTACGTTTTGATCGATTTTGAGGGAAACATAAAGGGCTATAAGATCGTGTTAAAAAAACAAATTGGACAGAATAATTTCCTAAATTAAAAAAACATTTAATTCCAAAAAAGTTTCATTCTAGTACGAAAATCCCCAAAATATTACTGCCGGTCAAAAAACTTGTTTCTGATTGTTTTGGCTAACGAACTCGTTCGAGCTACTTAGAAAACCGAGGTGTGAACCAAATCTCGGCGAGTTTGCACCTCGACCTTGCAGCTTCGTATTATGGACTGCTTCCTTTATCTGTTTCGGACCAAAAGAGATGTCCCTACGTGGATTTGAAACGGTTACGCTTATGGTATTCTACGTTCGATCCATTTCGAGGGAAGCAGATAAGGTCGTGTAAATAAACAAAATGTGTAGAATAATCTCCGGTGTTAATTGTTTTAGATAAGATCACAAACAATCATTCTAAAATGAATAAACGGTACCAGATAACTGCCACATACTTTATTCCAGTTGAAAATTTATACCTTCCCAAGAGTAGCATAGGAGGTGATTATTTAGAATTGCAAAAGTAGGAAAATGTTACCATGGAAAATATTAGGTGCATGTAACACGCATCCATATTAAATTATTTAAACTATTCAACCGATTTCGAACAAATTTGCACCAAACATGTCAATTAGGCCTGTATAGATGCACGAAAAAAGTGTTTGCAAATTTTTGAAAAACAACCCTTTTTTGGCCAAAAATCGAAAAATCAGTTATTATTATTATTATTACCTAAACGAGAATTTTTAGAAAGATGCGGTTTTTTTCATACGGTAGGGTACATTAAGGGCTACAAATAAGCTACATTTTATCAAAATCGTTATAGCCGATTTTGAGAAATTTAGATTTTTCTTGTTTTTTGGCCATTTTTGGGAGGTAAACCCCTTAAAAACCCAAAATTTGTAAAAATGAAAAAAACACCTGGAGATATTCCAGTAGTACACCTACATACCAAATTTAATCAAAATCGGAAAGTTGGTATGGTCTCCAGTTCTGTACACATCCTTACAGACACACGGACAGACATTACCAAAAACACACTTTTTTGGGTTCAGGGAGCACCAAAACAAATAATTCCCCTACAAATATTTTTAGGTTCAGGGAGCATCAACACAGATAATTCCTCTAAACAATTTTTGTGGGTTCAGGGAGCATCAACACAGATAATTCCACTAAAAATTCAAATTCGAAAATTTAGACGAAAACAATAGGTCTACTATCTTCATATACTACGTATAGGGTCGAGAAAGTAAAAATTTACAAAATTGTTACAAATAAAAATCTAATCAAAATCGTGCTTCCAGCTGTTGGATGTTTTGGCTAAGAGTGACTTAGAAAACCAACGTGTGTACAAAATGTTTTGTGAAATCAGACGTAAAATTAACACATATACATCATTTTTAATGACACCCCAAAACGTTTTCATCAGGGGTTCATGGTCGGTGCTCATCGACCTTGTATCACCCTAAGAGTCATAACTATAGCTTATCCTTCCTTTGGAAATTCGTTAAAATTAACCTGCGGCGATTGTAATAAATTGTTTTTACTTAGGAAAAAACCCTGTAGACAGTTTAATAAACGTTTCAAGGAACACTTACCCAGTAGGAACCTCATCACTACTAAATCTAATTATTCACTCCATCTAATGAACAGTTATCACCAGCGTGTTTATTTTAACACCAACTTTAAATCTTTGCATATATGCAAAAGTGAAAATACATGGACGCCATTGTTCGATACGAAATATATTATGAAGAACAAAAATGAATTGTTAAATGATAAACTCAATTTCTGTTCAAATTCAAAAACAAGATAATTCGACCACGCAGCTGGACCGCTGACGTGAGTTCAGCAAATTTCCAAAATTAAGTTTATAGGCCTATGTTTTATGGTTTCATCCAACAATTTGGGAAATAGGTCTACTCACGAAGGCGTTGAACAGCTGTCTGTGTGTACGCAATATATTATTAGAATGTGTTTCCTCCTAGTGGCCTCGCGAGTTTGCACCAATTGCCTTCGAAACGGGTACTTTTATGGTATTTTATATTTTGGTCGATTTTGGGGAAACCAAGTGAGCTATAAGGTCGCGTAAAAAAACTTTAAAAAATTTTCATTTTCGTAGTAAAAATCTCAAAAAATATTTACTTCCGGTCAAAAACCGTACTTCCGGTTGTTGGATTTTTTTGGCTAACGAACTCGTCCGAGCGACATAGACAACCAACACGTGTACCAAATTTGAACCAAATCGGACTTAAAATGCGACCGCTAGAGTGCGAACACATATATACATTACAACGGAACACCTTTTGACGTTGTTCTGCCCCACGTTCGGGAGCCAATTAAACAACGTATAATCGCGTTCTGACGTTCTTTTGTTGTATAATAAGTTACAACACCTACTGGAAGCCTTTAGCCAAAATTTTATCTTTAGCTTAGGTGATGCAACTGGGTGTCTGATACCTATTTCTATAAGTATTTCGACTGACTCTAACACTTTAAAATAGCTTCCAGAAATTAATAAGTTTACTAGCTTTGAATTTAATTTACGAAAACTCTTGATTATTTTTGATCTCAGGGAAGTGAGAACAGTGGAACAGCCCTTATAACTTACCTTATTTGTGCTTTGATTATTTCTACAGCTAAACACACTTATTATACTATTTCTAATAAAGGAAAATCTCATGAATGGATAACCATATAACAGGTAATTGATTACTCTCAGTATTTCAGTATAAAAATTAATAATTAATTTATTCAAAATTCAAAATCAAAACCTTTTCAAAATTAAACATAAACAACTCGCTTTTCTCACCATCTGCTTGTACATATAATTTCTATTCAATATTAATGTTAAACCTATAATTCTAATTTCTAATAGGCTTGGCAGACAGTCTAATTTTATAATCAATTTAATTTTAATTTATTTGAATTAAATTTATTTACATTTAACTTTAGGGAATATCGAATTTACATTTATTTAATTTATGATTTGAATTTAATTTGACACTAACCTATCTCAACCAGTACTTTAAATATTTTTATTGAATTTACTCAGGCAATTAATTAAAATGGGGGACAACGTATTCTCGTTTACACAGACCTTAATTCAGCGTTTTTCACCTCCGGTTTTCCGTGATGGATGCCGCTATGTTGATGGGCTGGTGTTGTAGCTGCTAGGATGCTGTGTCTGGTAGCCTGGATTTTCTGATTTAAAGTTGTTGGGTTGTTATGATGGCTACAGATGTACTTGAAGAGCAGATCTGGTAGAATCTAG
>JAGFPH010004399.1:39947-56824 GCA_018207615.1 Philaenus spumarius | reverse complement strand
TTTTTGACCGGAAGTAACTATTTTTTGAGATTTTTCCTACGAGAATGAATAGTTTTTAGACGTTTTTCTTCAAATATAAATGTAGGATGTTATTCTGCACATTTTGTATTTTTACACGACCTTATAGCTCGCTTCGTTCCCCCAAAATCGAACAAAACGTAATTTACGTAATATACCATAAAAGTACCCGGTTCAAAGCCATGTGGTGGATTTTACTGCAGGGTTGGCGTGCGAAGCACGCAATGCATTGTGTATTGAAGATACTCCCATACGGGGGTTGGCGTGCGAAGCACGCAATGCTTTGTGTGTTTAAGATATTCCCAACATTCGGAATGGCGTGCGAAGCACGCAATGCATTTTGTATTGAAGATATTCCCAATATGCGGAATGGCGTGCGAAAAATTTTGCAGCAATTCAGCACCGTCGTGAATAGACCTATTTCTCAAATTGTTGGTTGAAACCCTAAAACATAGGCCTATAAACTTAATTTTGGAAATTTGCTCAACTCACGTCAGCGGTTCAGCTGCGTGGCCGAATTATTTAAAGTACTTATATATTAGTATAGATTTAGTATGGTGCTCATATTACCGTAAAATATTTAGCATAGTTTGTGATTTTACGTCTAACAATGGCGTTGTTTTTCAAAAAGTATATAAAAACATTTTTGTGTCAAAATTTCAAAGCAATAGGTGAAGTGTCTTCGGAGATTTAAGATTTTTAAGAAACGCACATTTACATTTTTACTTATATAAATACTGATTTGATGTATATGGAAGAGAGGAATAAATAGTCCAAATAAAATAAAATAAAGCCATGAATCAACTCTATATTCGACTAAATATTACTAAATCAAAAGCATGTAAATCAAAACCTTTCAATGATTCATAAGGAAATATTTTTTTAAATAATATTTTAATGCTTGCATTGTGTTTAAATGTATTAAAATGTCATATTCCCAAAAATAACTTTTGTAGAACTGTGATTTGAAAATAAAAATCTTTAGATTCTTTAGTTGTTAAATAATATGTTTTTAGTGGAGAGCAAAAGTGTGAAAAGAGACTCATTTAGTCGCTTTTCTTGTTGCACGGGTGGTATGTTTCATCCTGTATCAAAAGAAAGAAGAAGAACATTGTATTTGATAAATGTGTTTCAATGAGTAATTGCATTGATTGCAATGATTTTTGTATCAACAGTAATTATAGTGCAACAATTAACATAAAAAAAACATTTATACGGGTTTTGTAATATTTTGAAAATAAATGATTAAACACTGCATTTAAACTATTTACTGGAAACAAAATTTCTAAACACAATGTTCTCTTCTTCGCTTTGTGTAAACATTAAAGTTTGCGAACTAAAATATAAGTTAAAACTTTCGGGAATTCGGAGTATTTTATTTATAGGTTTGCAAACTAAACAAACCCATATTTTCCCATTCAAGAATTAAATTAAACTTTTTGTTTTCCAACAAAAATCCGGTATAAACTTTGAAAACACATTCTCTGTAGTTTGTTCTTACAATAAATCAAGTTTTAAACATTTTTAAAACATCAACGAGAGTGTACGTCCGTGAATATAAAACCCTGATTTCACCCATCGTCTGTAAAGCCGGTGTAGATTATAGTTTGATTATGTTCACAACTTCAATCGTTATAATTTCTTGTGAAGTTGATTTTTTTTAAATATGAGTTATAGAACTAATGTACGCTGTAATATACGTTATAATATTTGCTTTGAGGTTATAAACTGTATATAAATACAAACTTTTATCATCAATATATTTGTTTATACAAATTTAAAGACGAGATACCTATTCGTTTAGTTTCGGAAACATTCGCACGTCTTCGTTTAATATATAAACATATTCGATTATTAATTTCTTCACTAATGAATAACTAGAAGTTAATCATTTGATCTACTAATATGAAATAAAAAGAAATGAAAAGATAGTATTTTTATATTTCTTTAAATATAAATAATAAAGTATGTAAATAAAATTGTTTAACAAATAGGCCTACAGTTTTATAAACCTTATTATTGTACACATTTACCGAGTTAAAAATCCCCATCAGCATAGTTAGGTAGCCTTAATTAGGGCCTTAATGTTGCTTTTAAATTGTTTGTATTTTAAAAGATGTATTTCTGATGTGTATCTATTAATCAGCCTGTGATTTTTCACGTGGGCTTACTAGTTTACTAATAAAATGAGGGACTAATAGTTTACACAACAATCTACTCGAAGTAACTAATCATGTGTAGCAAAACACAACCTATTTGCCATTATTGGAAAGTCGATGAAGAAGATATGTTTTAGGTTATGTAGCTATGCTTGTCATAAAAGTACGCATGCTCTGTAACATAAGGTATTTTCACCAACACCTTTGATCAGCAGCATGAAGCCTAATTCTAGTATTGCTTGTTGCTGATACTAGTCGTTCAGCAGTCTTATGGATCAGCAGTTTGAACTCACGCATTATCTACAGAAGACAACAGAAGACGTCTTTCATACGTTCAAAGACGTTTTTCTCTGAAAGCTGCCTCCGCATAACGAACCGTATCTAAGTAACTAACACTAGTAAATGTCGGGAATACTGTCAAATTTGGTACACACGTTGGTTTTCTGAATCAGTTGGACGAGTTAGTTAGAAAAAATCCAACAACCGAAGCACGTACGTTTTTGACCTGAAGTAAAAATGTTTTTCAGATTTTCCGTACTATAATGAGACTTTATTGGAGTTTTATCTTTTATATAATAAATATAGGAGATTATTCTGAACATTTTCCATTTTTACACGACCTAATAGCCCTTCTTATTCCCCCAAAACAAATTAAAACGTAAAATACCATAAACGTACCCTGTTCAAATCCACGAGGAAGATTTTAGCGTAGGGGCAGCTTCTGATCCGGGATGCAATTGCCTGATGCGAGCAAAACGATGGTTGAAACTCTAAAACATATAAATTTAATTTTGGAAATTCGCTCAACTCATGTCAGCGGTTCAGCTGCGTGATCGAATTATGTTGGTCTGCCATATAATAATAATAATAATAATATATTTATTGAGGCAAAGTTAGGACCATTGGGTCCTCTTTTCCACTTAAACTCGAACTCCAAAATACATAAAAATTCACATTAAAAACAAAAATTAATACACAAACAAAACTACAAATAATAATTACTTCTAAAACATAATGCATAAAAACTGAGAACTAAAACTATACACATTGATCTCCTAAGTAAAATAAAAGTAAAAGTTAATTACGCTACACTATAATACATAAACACACTTTCACTCTCAAACTTACATTCAAGAACATGCCTCAAATCCCACCCGAGCGCCCGAAACTACCCAAAACTGTCGCAGAACCAACAACCCAAAGCCTTCTTGAACTGAACACGGTCATTGATGCATTTTAATCTCTCCGGCAATGAATTCCAGAGCTTACATCAACGACCACATAAGACCAATAATAGATGGAGCAAGCCTATAAAGCTAACACTATAGCGGGTGAAGCCAGGTCGGCCATCTTGTCTGGGTCAGAAAGATATAAACGGCGCTCTCAACTTTGAATTATGCCAATGCTCTCGTTTCACTCAACCTGTGATTTAACATACTTAGAGTAAAGGTAAAATTTTGAAACTTCCCAAGTGTAAAGTTGACAAGTTGTGCGTGCTAATGAAATGAATTAAAAATCAAATAACACTACTTTAGCCTTTTTAACACAAAAATAACTTTAAATTTTTATATACATTTTTAATCATGACATAAAAAAGTTCGATTGCTACTACTTTTTTTATTTTTTGGTCAGGTACGTTAAAAAACGGTGGAAATTGTAGTCTTAGAACTGAATTTTACTTATCCTATTTTTTTTAATTTGCTCCTTTAGTTTCGTAGATAACTCAGTTAAAGTTAAAAAGTTTTGCCGCGGCGGAAAGAGCGTTCCGCCCATCGACCTGCAAGTGTTGGTATGGCAAATTCGTTGTAGATACTGCATGTATATTTATATTAACAACTACTGTAATGATATTTTTGTGATAACTAGTATATTACTAATACTATAAACAAAGTTTAGTTTTTGTTAATGTCTGGTACTTTAACGGGAAAGGTTTCATTCCTGAAATACCGTTTAATATTTTATGGCGTCTCAATTATTTTTTTAAATTTTAGATATTGTCATAAATTTTTAATTAGTGGACTAGAAATATTGATTGTACTGAAAAGCATTAATTAAGCCTGGCATTACTTAATACAAATTGTTTAGTATCTATTGACATAATATTAAAATTAAGTGGGTAGAGATCCGAAAATACTTTGAAAATAAATTCTTTTCTTACATTACCTGAAATTGTCGTATAAAATGTTATATTGAAAAAGTATAGGACATAAAGACAATGAAAAATATGATTTAAAAGTTTATTTTTACAATGTAAAGTAGTAAAAGTTGAAAATCTATATTATGTGAACACTAATCGAGCAAAGAATATAATATTGGATAGAATCAAATCACATAGTTGTATATAGCCTAATAACATGAAAAGATTTTAATTTTCTTTGTGTTCAAAATTTGATAATATAGTTCTTTTTATTGGTGATTACATTGAAGTTTGAAAGTGAAACATAGGCTACTAATATACAAATATTTATACTATTTTTAAGGTTCAAAATATAATGATAATCTTACAGAAGTGCTACTATTATTAGTGAATACAAACAAGTTTGATTGTTGAATATGGATTACAAACATTAAATAATTTGTACTAAATAATGAAATTAATTTTTAAAGTCACTAATATGCACAAGGTACCAGGTAGGCCTATAGTTATTAAGACATAAAAAAATAATTTGTGCATAGGTATCTTCAAAGTGGTCAATAAATGCAATTTCTTACAACACATTTTAAACCACGATTAATTTTATGTATTTCATCTAAAGCGTAAGAAAATATTTAAAGGATGTATATACGCATGCAGTTAGTTGATTAATTAGTACACATATTTTGTAACATCTAAGTTAAATCAAAATATAAACTTACCCATGGTAGGTAATTCCTTCTATTTTTCCTCTGTTAACACACCCTTAGGTAACGCACGTATTAGGCATCACTATTAATAACAATGAACAGTATACACATAATAATATAATATAATTCAAAGTGTGATACAAAATGCATTCGAAACTACGTAAAGTGAGGTTATGTTAGCGATCTCGGCAGGTTCCCTGTGCGAATGACAATAGCAAAGGCTAGAGCTACTGGCGTTGACGCTCGCGTCTAGGATGTCATGCCTATCCGCCGCCATCTTGTCTGGGTCAGGCGGACAGCTCGGCTTCACCGGCGGACTAGCTATGCTCCATCTATTGGTCTTATGTGGTCGTTGGCCTACATGCTGTCACAGTGAAAGATTTACTAAGTATCTCAGTTCTGTGCCTGGGTGTACGTAATAATGAAGCTCCTCGTCGTGTGTAAGTAAAATAAAAGTAAAAGTTAATTACGCTACACTATAATACATAAACACACTTTCACTCTCAAACATACATTCAAGACCATGCCTCAAATCCCGAACGAGCGCCCGAAAGTACCCAAAACTGTCGCAGAACCAACAACCTTCTTGAACTG
Source organism: Philaenus spumarius (assembly GCA_018207615.1). Classification (NCBI taxonomy): domain Eukaryota; kingdom Metazoa; phylum Arthropoda; class Insecta; order Hemiptera; family Aphrophoridae; genus Philaenus; species Philaenus spumarius. The sequence continues at coordinate 51,209 of JAGFPH010004399.1, read as the reverse complement.
AACACGGTCATTGATGCATTTTAAACTCTCCGGCAATGAATTCCAGAGCCTACATGCTGTCACAGTGAAAGATTTATTCCTCGTCGTGCGTCGGAAGCATTTACATCAATTTTGAAATAAAGACAAACCTTTCTACCAGATAGCGTGCAATAACAACAAAATGTGATAATTTATAAAAAAAAAAAGTTTTAGAATTGAAATTAATTTTGTTTATAACATTTTGGCATAAGATCGTCGCGTTTTAAGTCAAATAAACGGTACCAGAAACTGGCACATACTTTCTCACAAACATATTTAAATTATTAAACAGATTCACGGCGACTTCATTATTGTAGGAAGGGTAGGAGAGGTGATTTTAAACTAGGAGATTAACTAATAAATATTATTATTATTAGCTAGAGATAAAACTATTCCATCGATTTCGAACAAATTTGCACCAAACACGTCAATTAGGCCTGTATAGATGCACGAAAAAAGGTTTTGAAAATTTTTGAAAAACGACCCCTTTTATGGCCTAAAAACCCCAAAAATCAGTTATTATCGTTATTAGCTAAACGAGAATTTTTAGAAAGATGCGGTTTTTTGCATATGGTAGAGTACGTTAAAGGCTACAAATAAGCATCGTTAGAGCCGTTTTTGTTATAAAAAAATAATAACTGGTTTTTTGGGGATTTTTTGCCAAAATGGGGGTTGTTTTTCAAAATGTTTCAAAACCTTTTTTCTTGCATCCATACGGGTCTAATTGACATGTTTGGTTCAAATTTGTTTGAAATCGATCGAATAGTTTTCTCTCTAGTTTTGTATACATACAGACAGACATTTTGTAAAAACCTCTTTTTTGGAATCAGGTCCAAATTTCCACAAAAATCTCAACATCGATTTTTTTTGCGATCACTATACCTTCTCTATACTATTATAGTATATTATTATACTAAGTATAGTGAGAAAGTAAAATGAACTGTAAACAATAATTTTGAGGACTCTGAAGTTTGTCAGCTAATTCCACAGTCATGTCATTGATAACAGTATCAAAATAATAAAAATATGGAAAAATTAATGTTTTCATCAGCTGCACTCTAACATTAAACGGCATATAAAATAAATAACTAATGAGCTTGACTTGTGAGAAAGTAACTTAGATAAAAACCTGAACACAAAATCTCACAATAAATACGTTTACTAACCTCAAACGCGTTTCAACGACAATGTCGCCATCCTCAGTGATGCACGGGCTACAGTAATAGTTATAGTTATCTGGGTTATAGTTTGGTTACTGTAGCCCGTGCATCACTGAGGATGGCGACATTTTCGTTGAAACGCGTTTGAGGTCAGTAAACGTATTTATTGTGAGATTTTGTGTTCAGGTTTTTATCTAAATTAAACGGCAAGCAATCTTTTACTTTCGTCAGAGTGTGCAAGCCAGCAAACACTTTATTGCAAGAGTTAATAACATGGTCTGTTAGCTTAGAGTATTGTTTATAGTAAGACCAAGATAATTGGGTTTTAAAAATGGTATACAAATATCATCGATTATTTAATAACAATTTCATATATACTTGTATAGCTACAACAATTTTCTATATAACTTACTGATTTGGAAATCAATAATTAATTATTGTGTCCATAATCCTGATAACTAAAATCCTGCCATACACTGCTTCTGCAGATGACATAAATAAGTTGGTTAACTCAATTATCACACCAACTCATTATTGCATGCAATCTCGGCAAAGACTGTCTGTACTCGGCAAAGTTAAGAATAAGTTTAGTATTGATTTATTCCGATGAAATGTTCCACAAGTAAAAATTCACAGATGCATTGGAAGGTGACTTTAAATAAATTAAAATAGGAGCTCCCTATCAATGATTCGTGCCACGAAATCTTGACAAATACAAAATTTCTTAGTTAAATTTACATAGTTATTTAAAAAAGTTGAAAATGATTTTTCAAGCTGTTAAAATTATACTAAATTAATTAGAGTTACCAAATCCGATATAATAAGTTTGAAGTTTCAGTGAAGATCTATCTATATATATATATGGGTGGAACATATTCAGCTACTTTGAAACCAGTAATATCTCTTCAATAAATGTATATTCGCATTATCACCAATCACACTAAATATCAACATTCTTTGCCGTTATTCAAAATTATGAAAATTCTTCCGTTACATTTTTTTTATGTATACAAAGTCCTAAAGATTGTTTATATACGTAGTGGAAGTAGACCTGTTTAAAAAAAATCAATATAGAGCATGCTTAGTAAGCCGTACATTGTTTTCAGTTCCAAAACCTAGACGGGATATACTAAATTTTATACATTTGATGCGCCTAGAATGTTTAGTATGATTCCAGAAAATGATAAGCAAAGTGCAACACTTAAGATATTCCTAAATCTGTTGAAAGTGTGGTTGCTTAGTTTGAACGATATAGAACATTTAATGAGTATTTTAAAGTAATATTTGTACACTTTCTTCAGGAATATTATGTAATATATGTATTGTATGTATGTTTGTATATTTGGATGTGTATATATTTATGAGTGTATATACGTGAATTTGTATCTATTAAATGGGAAAATGAATTATTATGAATGATTTTTTATTATGGGACATAAGATATCATTGTAAGCGATTGTGTGGGTGTGTGTGTGTGTGTGTGTTTATGCGGATGTAGAAATGCAAATGTTTAAGGCAGCTACATTTTGTTAATCAATAAAAATATTTAAAATGAATTAATTTTAGAAAATTTCCCAAAAACATTGTACAAGTTGTTTCTTATAACTTAAGGTTCTGTTGAAATACAAGCAAGTATCAGTTGGTTAGTTTACTTTCCAACAGGAGTAAACAACATTGTTTTATCCATTACAACATAAAATGTTTTTACGTACCTACAGTAAAGTTTATTGTATTCCCATCTGCCAAGAAGGAAATAGTATCTTGTAGAAACGATTGTGTTCCAGTTAACAATGGATCTCAAGTCAGTCTTAATTTGTAAGCGCTTTTAACTTTTAGCGCAGAAGAATAAAGTGTTCGCGGAATTGCTTTTATATCATCAACAGATAAATAGTGCTTGGAATACACTTAAATATCTGTAATGTCAATTCATTTGTGCATCACATCGACTAAAACGAGCGTCCTATTTGGAAATGTCGATATGTTTGGCATCGCTGCAGATCACGTATGTTGGATTTGTTATTTGTTCTGTAATAATTGTTGTTTCACGCCATTAGTGAACAAGTATAGTTTCTTTATTTACAGGATGTAAAAAAACCCTTTTAGGACTTTGGGATATGATTCCTCATACAAAAAAGAAGAAAAAAGTCCATATAAGCATAGGTCCGAAAACGCTGCGTTTTTCAGATACCCGCCTCTTTGTTTTTTGTATAAAATAATTTATATCTATAGAATGGTTTGACTGATTGAGTTTAAACTAGGCATGAAGTTTAACCTAACAAATAAGGGCGTAAGAAGGATTTTTGTTAGGGTGGCCAATTACATCGAAAATAAGTAATTTTTCCAAACACTTGAACATAATATATTGACATAATATTATTTAAATATTTATGCTAATGTGGAAATTATGTTAATTTTTTAAATCAAAAGTTACAAAATAAAAAAAATAAAAAATAAAAAAACATAGTAGAGTCTTAAATTTAACTTACAATTTATGTAGGCTAGTTGAAGTTTTTACATAATATGACAACATTAGACGTCGTGAATTGCCAATTCAATTTAGCTTTCTTCTAAAAAAACTAATTTTCTTTGAACAATCTTTAACAAATTGTTTAACTTGTAACCTTTAAAAATGGAGGCCATTACAAGTTTTCAAATTCAAATAACATAAAAACTAGCGGATCCACAAAAATGTACAAAAATAACATATTGAGCACGTTTTGTTTTTTTATTAATGCCCTTTCACCATGTTTCCAGGTGCTACTCCGTTATTTTTTGTCTGATTTCTTTGAAACGGGCATTTTTGGATTGAACACAATACGTGCTCAAGAAAATATTTTTTGTATTATTTTTATGTAATTTTAATTAGAAAACATTTAATTCCTGTCATTTTAAAAGATTAAAAGTTTAACAAATTGTTTTCCTTAATAAGGACAAAATTCGTGCAAAGTTTCACCTCTGTATTGTAAGTGGTTTTTAAATAATAATTTTATATTACCTAATCACTTTAGACGGAAAATTGAACATTTTATCACATACCTTCAAAGAAACTTCTTCATTTATTTTTACATGTACAATCATATCCTGTTAGTTATTTCAGTTAGAGAGACACAGTATAATTTACGAATGAAAATTTAATCTGAATTTATTCTGAAATAAGACTGAAATTATACAGCGTGAACTGACAGAGTCTGTCTGTCACAGCTTAAAAGAGCGCTCAAGATCAATAATGATATCTTGTTAGTATCTATTAGAGAGCGCGCTTGCTAATGTGACAATATATTTCGGTACTAATCGTTTTTCATTTAGTTTTGTAGTTTAGTTACTGTTTTCATTGCACCATTGAAAAATGTATAACAATAATAACATTACTATCACAGCAGTCCTTCGATTTACCGTAATCTTATTTTAACGATATATTGTTCATTACAAAATGTTTAACGATCATCGCGATCATTATTAAACAGTTTTTATTATATATACTGTATAAATTTCCGTGGTTAGGGGGGCCGCAGTTCCCCTCTGACCCCCCTGCATACGCCCATGGATAAAAGCATTTCATTTCCAACAGTATTATATTACTTGTAACAATGTAAAGAAAGCAACAATGTAAAGAGGACAACAATGTATAAAAAGCAACAATATAAAGAAAGCAACAATGTGTAGAAAGTGACAATGTAAAGAAAGCAACAGTGTAAAGAAAGCAACAATGTATAGGAAGTGACAATGTAAAGAAAGCAACAATGTATAGAAAGTGACAATGTAAAGAAAGCAACAATGTAATGAAAGCAACAAGGTATAGAAAGTGACAATGCAAAGACAGCAAGTAACCAGTTATAGAAATCTTTTAAGCTGTGTTTCATCCATTTATATTAAACTGATTCACTTGGAATTTGGTACATCTATATAACTTTGATGACAAATATTGTTTCCAGTAATTAATGTAAAAACATAACTGGTGACATGGTAGATAAGTATTGGGACAACGGCGTTGGGTAGGCGATTTGACTACACGTATATATTTCTTTGAAAAATTGGTAGGGGCAAGATAGGCAATGTGACTACAAGTTTATATTATTTTTAAAATTAAGTTTCTTACCTTGTTTCCGTCATTTGACCTCTTTTTTGTATTTGTGACGCGTTTCGCAACTTTTATCCCATCTTCAGACACAATACATAAATTACTCAACCAAGGACGTTAAACATTAAAATTAATTACACAAAACACATTTCACATTCAAATTACGTTTTGGTGTACATCTTATGATACCGGTCGGTGACTCCGTTGACGAAAACAAGGTAAGAAACATTATTTTAATCAATTAGTGGCCTGGATACTGAAAATGAGTTCATTCTTATTATTGAAAAAGTAGTATTTAAATTTTGAGTACTAAGGGCTCCAGTAAAAAAAGAAAGTGATCTGCGACTCCAGCGCTTCACTCTATAACCGTATCTAATCAGTGCAATTTCTTACAGCTAAGCGCATTGTCATTGCCTTGTATTATATTATTTGTAATTCTTGGTAAAATTTAAAATTTGTGGTTTTTAAATTTGTAAAAAATGTCGTATTAAACAACATTCTTTATGAGAGGAATAACACAGTTGATGATAAAGTCAGAGTTTATTAAACATACTGTAGCAAAATGTTTTTTCTTTTTTGAAAAAAAATGAAAACGTTGTTACAGTAACGTTTAGGCCTAAATCAATACGGTCTGAGAAGGAATAAATCTTTACTGTAATTTGTATTAAAACCAATTCAAAAAATTTGTAACGCAAAAACTGTATTTTATATGAAATACATTAATATTTTATTTCTGTTGGTTAACACATGTCTGTGTGTAATATTTAATACACATTTTCTAAATAAAATGATTCGCAATCCAAGGAAAACGATAAACCAAACAAAACACGGAGTCTTGAAAGTTGTGAAACGAACTGTTCCAAGATATTATGACAAAAGCAGAACGAAGAAACTTTTCAAATTACTCCAGTTTACTGGCAAAGCGCACACAGTAGCATAGGCATTGCTTCATTCATTATTTACAAACGTATAAAATGCAATTTGCTTTGTTCCTAAGGCACATGTTGCCGAACTGTTACGTGTTTTTGTTGTATATATTATCTTAGCAGAAGAACCCGTAACTTTGCTCGCAGATATGAATGAAAGGAATATCGGCTGAATATTGAGATTGCATTCGGCCAAAATGCGTAACGAGTTTTGTCGAAATTGATGTATGTTTCCCATTTAGCCCTGTATATATGATCAGTTATGAGCCGGTAAGCGATAAAAATATCATTCACAGCAAATTTGTTGCTCATTGCTTCCAAACGAACTTGAAAATAAATAATTGAAAACCAGGCTACAAATACAACCATATAGAAGCAAATAATCGAAATGGATTTGTTTTTATTTCCTTCATATGGCTTAAGAATAATGTGTCCAAAGTTTCAGTTATTTAGCTTCATAGCAAGTGTGCGAATTATTATTTATTTTTAAGGGTAGTTATACAGTGTCACTCCTTAGACTTAAGTAATAAAAATGCAATAGATTTTTTTCTTTTTGATAATAATACTTCCTTAATAAAGACCCCCGGTGACTTCTGGAAGTGATTTCTGATTGCATGTTTCGGAGCCGTAACTCCATCATCAGGTTCTATTCGTACATTAACATAAAAATATTACATATAAACACAAGCAACAGACGCTAATACATAAATTTATATAGTTCTTAACGTGATCAGCATGGTACTGAAGGTTTGACGCAAAGAGGCCTACATATGGTTAGGGGAGAGTGGGGCAATACCGTGCACTCAAGCGTTATTACTTTTTATATCTAATTTAGAAACTCAAGTAAAGCAAAAAATCATCTCATTTTGTGAAAAATTAAATTTTCTCCAAATTTGAAATATCTAACCGATTTAGATTGTTAATCCCATTTTATAAAAATGTTACATTGCAAGTTCTATCTTTTGGTTTGATAATAAACCTGTAAACCTGTTTATTTATCATAGGCTATTCGGGGTTTTCTATGAAATATGTAGATTACTTCGGCACCCTAGGCGCGTTAGACATTACCTTTTCCTATTGTCTTAGCACCTGAAACTGTATACTGCACGCCTGTGAGAGTTCGTGTCGGTTTTTATAATTTCTCGAAACAAAGTGAAATAAGTTTATAAAATAAGGTTATTTAAAATGTTCAAATATATAGTTCAATTCTGTGATTTATTCTCTGCAGTTTGTTAATTAAAATTAAATTTTTGGTTGAAGCATTCCTAATTAGTATTTTAAAATAGGCCTAATTTTGTTAGCGGGCATATAGTAGGAACATAAAAACTGGTGTTTTTAAAAAACAGTTTAGAAATTTATATATATTTTTATACATTTTTATTTAGAATTGAATTACGAAACTTTTGTATATGTTGGAAAAATAACAAAAAATGTTTACTACTTTTTATGATGGCCTAAAGTTGAAGTTTTCCATTACTGGAAACTTTAAGATTACTGAACTAATAAAATTTTCCACCAATCAATTTTTTAGTTGCATATATGAATTCGTTAGATCTTTTTCTACACAAAAATTACCGTACACTTTTGAATTGGAATATAACTACTATATTTGTGAGAATTTAAAAAAAATCCTTGCAAAACGCAAAAAATGGCTTTCTACTCTGGGAAGTTTGCTTGACACTTCTAGGGTAGAGATGTTGATATATTTTAATTTATGTATCAATATTATGTGAAAAAGTTTTATTTTAACATACGACAGTCTCTTCTGAGTGTATAGGGTCTGACTTTATTAAGGTAGTGTTATTATCAATAATTGATAGTAACTTGATACCACATGCAATGCAAATCTTGTTTTTCTATATCATCTAAATATGTGTAAGATTTCATATCTCTAGCTTGTATTAACTAAGTGGAATTCGTATTTATTGTAAAGGAGTTGTTCCCCATTTTACCTCTTATATGGTAGTGACCGTTACTCAATAGGTACCAAATTTCATCTCTCAAGCTTCAATGGAATTAAGTATAGAATATTTATGGTTTCAGGGGTTTGCACCATGTTTTCATCTCTTAAAGAGTTCTAATGTATTTATGTATCACTTAAGAAACAATTGTGCAAAATTCAAACACTTTATTCTCCTTTAAATTAAAGGTGCATTGTTTTAATGTTTTAAAATTCAAAACATTTTTAGGGCTAACTAATCAATGTACCAATTTTCAGATTTCTAGCTTGTTTGATGTTAGTAGAATCTATATGTATTGTATAGGGGTAGTTGCCTTATATTTTAGACGGTAGCTACCAGAATTGGATGGGTTGTAATGTTCCAAATTTCAGCAAGCTAGAGAAGCTAGAGAGCTTGAAGTAAAGTAAAGTAATTAATATATATTGTTTTCAATATTGATATATTGTTATAATGATTTATAACAGTAGTCGGAATGGCGAATAACAAAATGAATGATATATTGTTTTATGGCTTAGTATCCCTGTTTTCATCCTTTAAAACGCAATATTAAAATTCGAGGCTACACAATTAATAAGAGACTAGTGCTGCTAAATGTATCAAGTGGCTTTATCATTCAACACTTTTTGTTCTTAGTGTAATAAAAAATCTGTATAGTTTTATTCCTGCTAAGTGTTTTCTGTATGCTGGCTGCAAGACTATTTAAATTTCATAAAAAAATATATGAAGAGAAGAAAATTTATTTTGAGAAATATAATCTCTGGTATAACTGCAACAAACTCAAGAACTTGAGCAAAACAGAAAACATCACTTTTTACATTGGCAAGGTAGAAATAGGTTTGTCAAACTACTTGGCGTAAATTTTGCCATAAAACTATGCTGGAAGTTTCATATAAATAGTATGTGTACGAGATAGTTAGCTACTTACACATTTGATTAGAAAGGAAATCTTCATTACAATCCCTGACTCCTTATTATAATACGAATCCAAGCAATAATTCTCCTAACTTTGCGTTCAAATGATTTGGTTGTTTCTGTAGAACGGAAATTACATCCAAACCCTTATTGAACTATCACTTCAGTCGTAAGTTTCTGTAAATTGCATTCCGGACCAATGCTGATATCGTACTGATAATATTTTCACTAAATTGTAATCATTTGTAATAACACCCGTTTTAGTGATGTAGGCTATTTAGCAAAATTATATTCTATAAGTAACATACAATTTATATGTATTATATTACTTTTTCCTGATTATTTTGCTTAAGGAGATCTATTTACGACAAAAGAACAGGACTAAATAAGCTAATTACTACTAAAGTGAAAAAACATTAATATAGTCGGAATTTATCTAATATTCTTTATAAAAAGCTAACTAAACCAGCTGATTCACGTTTATGACCATGCTCATGAAACTCAAGTTCAATCGGCTTGATATTTTTATATACAGTCGGATTTTTGGAATCATAGTTTTCTGCAGTAGTTCTGTCTTCCATAATGGAGGTTTCTCAAACAAGTTCAACTCGTGGAATGCCACAGGATTCTGTATTGGGTCCGGTATTAGTTATCCATACTAATATTATAAAGAGGTAAAATCTGGGGGGGGGGGGGGTAATCTCTGGAACTAACGAACCGATTGAAACAATTGTTTTACTAATAACTACACTTTCCCTGAGCCAACATAGGATAGGATTCATTTTAGTTTAAGGGTTGAAACAACCCCTGAACAATAAAAATTAATAGTTATATTTTCCATAAAGTTAGAGAGCTGAAAATTTGTACATTATTTATTTCTTACAAGATACGTAGAAAAGTAAACCAGATTTGCAATTGGTCGCGTGCTGCTAAGGGGTAAAAAGGGAATACCCACCGCTAAAACAATAAATATAGATTCTGCTAACTTCCCACAGATCTACAGCTCTAAATTGGGGACCTATTAATTTTAAGGGTTGTATATAAAAGAAATAATAACACACTTAATTTAAATTGTTACATTTAATTGGTAACAGCCCCTTTACAAAAACAATAAATTTTTATTCTTCGCATGATGTTCAGGAGTTTTTTGTATACCTTTTTTTGTTCCATAAGTGTTAAATAGGAACAGTAATGGGTGAAGAAATTCCCATACAAAATTAAGCCACGGTGGCCATGGTTGTTAAAATGTCTTTGCTTTATCAATCGTCATGGCAACCATCAATGGACAGGTTCCGGGTTCAATTCCCTTTGACCCCGAATAATTTTCTAAATGGTTTCTTAACAGACATCGTTGGCTGTGGTTCGGATTCCACGTAAAACTGTCCCCCCTTCCCCGTCTTCATTAGCCTTAAGTGCAAAACAGTAGGACGTTAAAAAAAAAACATACAAAATTAATAATAACTTTTATACTTTTCTTTAAACTAGAGAGCTATACATGTATTGCACTTATTTCTTACATGGTAATAGGAAAAAAATAAACAAACTCATTTTCGTAACCTGCGACCAATAAGTTATATTACAAAAAATGAAACCTTGCATCTAATTTTGAAATGGGGGCAATTACGCCCATTACTTGAGAGAGAATGTATGCCGAGATGTAATACTTTTAACGCAGGGGGACGGAGGGTTGCCGAATGAGCTTTGAAACGTGAAAATATTGACGGATTTGGTGAAACACACTAAACGGCAGATGTTTGGGCGAGAAAACTCAGACCTTATGACGGATTTAAAAAATAATTACTGTACCAGATATTTATTTCATTAACGTTTCAGTGGGTGAAGACTTGCTAGTTTCCAATAATTTCACCTTCACTTAGTAAAGACAGTGCAATAAATATAGTAAGTCTTTATTAAAATTATTTTGAAAATAAAATCAAATTTATTTATTGAAGTGAAAACTTCTTTAGGCGCGTTGGGCACTTTTTGCATGGAGAAAAATGATTGAATTAATTCGTCAATTCATCGTCATCGCACGGGCATACTTTTTTTAAGCTTCCGTTGCATCTTTAGAATTATTTAAGGCTCTGTCGCATCTCCACAATTATTTAACGCTCTATCGCATCGCCACAATTATTTATCTCTGTATCGGATCTCCACAATTATTTAAGCTTCCGTCGCATATCCGCCATTTTTAACACTCCATCGCA
>JAGFPH010004399.1:3794-39937 GCA_018207615.1 Philaenus spumarius | reverse complement strand
AAGCCTCCGTCGCATCTTCGCAATTACAATTGTCTGTTATTTGTTGGCGAAGCCGTCTATATCTGCGAGTTAGCTATATTAATGAGTTAGCTAAATATAATGTTATTTCTACTGCCGATAATTAACTACAAATATTTTAGAGGGAAAGAGTAATAATTATTATTACTGGTGTTAATTCTGTGAGTATTAATGTGAAGGTATGTGATTTAAAAATTAGCCTTACTAAACAAAATTTGGTAGTAGAATGTGTAAAGGTTTTGGGCGTATATAGTGAAATACATTTAAAAACAGTATGTGGGAGAGGAACAAAAACTTTTTTTAAGAAATTGTGAAAAGGAATATTTATGCTAACGAATTTGTGTTTAATAATTGCTTACAGGTTTTAACTGTTTGTTCTTTTATATATTTTACTATAAAATAGAAATGTTTTCAATTATTTTTATAAATGTGTCGGTGATTAATTATTGCAAATAAACATATTGTTTTAAGGTCGCAGCACAATTGTTACATTATATCTTTACTGAAAAACATTTGATTAGAATTTACTGCAGACAACTCTTGAATCCAAATACAGCGATGTTCCTTTACTTTACATTTAAATTACAGTTTTACATAAAGTTTCCATTTACTTGTGAATAACACTTTATCGTTCTGTTCAGCCTTTTTATAAGGACGAGTTTTCCTTTTCCATTTTTTCTAAGTGCAAACGTTTCCCCGTCTTACGTCGATGTTAGCTCCAAGTTACGATGAATAGCAGAAGAGATCGGGAAAGTCCATTAAAACTTTTCATACCTAACAACTTAGTTATTCAAATTAAGTGAAAAAAGCCTTTGCTGTATTGATTAGATGTGTCATTCGTATACATTTCCTCTAAAAATATCGCTATTGAATATTATTTAATACTAATAATCAAAATTATGTTTATTAATGTTTAATACCTAAGTTTATAATTCGTTATTTATTTCTTTTAGTTTTATAGTACTTTCTATTTAACTCATAACAAGGTTAGAACTAGTTTTATTTATATTGTAAATATTTTTAGTCGTGTGTGTAATAATTTTGTATTTGTTGAATTATCCAGCTTTAAATGTTGTTGTAATGTAAATAAAGTCCCGTGTTATTCTCATTATTTACAAATTACATGCAGGTTCTAGGTGGAGGGTGACACGAAGATCAGAGTGTTGTGATATGCCGGTGACAGTTTGCTGGATTCCTTCCAAAACATAACATGCGAATGATAACCAACTCTCCTTGGTTCGATCGTATTACAACAATTCATCAAGGTCTGAAAGCCTTGGCAATCTATGATTTCATACTCAATCTAACTAAATCGTTAGCTTCCTGAGTAGAAGGCTCGACACACACATACATCTGTCCTCAGTTGTGACAGCTTGTGACGAACTTTGGTATGTAGCTTCCTCTAGACCCGTAGATGCTCGCTAAGAAAGGTTTTCAAAAATTCAAAATCTTAGGGGGGAATTTGTGGGAGGGTCAAAGTTACTAAATCACGATTTCTCCAAAACTACTGAACGGATTGGAACGTAATTTGGTATATAGCTTCCTCTAAGACCATAGGTGCTCTTTAAAAAAGGTTTTCAAAAAATTTGAAATCTTAGGAGGGGGGGGGGGTTGGGGGGAGGTCAAAGTTACTAAATTACGATTTCTCTAAAACTGCTGAACGGATTGGAACGAACTTTGGTATGTAGCTTCCTCTAGGGCCATAGGTGCTTGCTAAGAAAGATTTTCAAAAAATTCGAAATTTTAGGGGGGATTTGACGGGGTCAAAGTTACTAAATCACGATTTCTCCAAAACCACTCTAAGCCTTCCTGAGTAGAAGGCTCGACTCATACATACATCTGTCCTCAGTTGTCTCCCCCTCTGTGCCTTCTACAGACCCACCATGAAATGACTCAAACTTATATCCATACCACAAATATAAATATAAACAACATCCAAGCTCACACCTAAATATAATCACCCACTCTCCAAAACAGTCACTTCACATCAATAAAGTCACTTACATCACGCATTGCAAATGTTTTAAATCGGAATCAGATAACAGCACTTTGAGAGATTAATTCTCTCGCTAAATCCAAGTGATTGTTTTATCCTGCTCCAGTAGTATGCAGTGTTGATACACAATTTAGCAAAGTTTTGTGACACTTGGAGTTTTAAAATAAATTTGGAAAAATCTAATATTATGTTATTTCAAGAGGAGGAAATTTTCGGCTCATGAGCGATGGTTTTATAGAGATGAAAGTTTGAATCAGTCAAGAAGTATAAATACTTTGGTCTGACTCTGTCACCAGCATTGCCTTTACAATATAATTTTGAAGAGGAAGGTACAGAATCTAAATATGCCATTAACATGTTTGAGAATAGTTTTTGGAAAATACGAGTACAGTAGTTTCCTAGTACCTAAATCGCTATACTTTACATCTGTAGCCAGGTCAATCATGTGTTCCGGAACACAAGTATCGGGAACACGATCGTTAGAACAGCTGTTACGTTTTTTATCAAACGGATTCTACACACGAACCTATTGTTGTATATAGAGGCACGTTTTTAAAAGTTCATTCTTTTTACTGTTAACCCTAGAACCGGCAGACGGTACATAATGTACCGTCACTCCAACACATTTGTAACGAGTGATTGTATTTAATATTTGACCCATTAAAATTCTTTCAATCTCAAAAATACAAACACCATTGGAAAGGTAATGTTTCAAACTTTAATTTTTGTATTTACAATTTCTTTCTAAAACGTATATTTACATATGTAATCGTCGTTTTAAAATTGTAGATTTCTGTAAACCTGATTCCACTCGTGGATTCGAATACAATTATACTGTTATTTCCCACTTATTCAACGTCCCAGACCATCTACAGGAATATTTTGATCAAAAATATAAAGGTATCATGGGATTCGCCAAGATTTGATCTATCTAAAGATTGCCTTGCAATCAGATGTCACTACTATACAATTTGAATCACGAAGCTTTCTGTAAACCCTTGCGATTGGACAGTTTTGAAACCAATGAAACAGCACATTTGTCAACTGAGATAACGCCCTACAATCCCATATGTTTTTACAGATTTCTTTATACAATTCTGTAGAAAAAACTTGCAGCTTTCATTCAATTTGAACTAAACTGGTTATAACCTGTAATATTTTTAGTCGAAGAGCGGTGGAAAGTACAAGGTTTTCGTGAATTACAGCGGTCCAATGGGACTGTCTGGCCCATTTGATTCTCACGGTAAATCCCAACGGACGTTTTGTTTCCTTTACACGCGTTAAGTTTTATTTGATTGACATTTTGTTATTCAACTAAAGATATTTCAAACACTTTAGTGAACTAAGAAAAGACAAGTATATCGTTATTTTCTTTGATTTATTCTCTACACTTTGTTATAATAATATTTAATTTTTGGTGAAATAAAATATTCCTAAATTACGTTCTAAGCCAGGCCTAGTTTTGTTAGCACCATTTTAGTTGGAACATAAAAACTGGTAGAATCAAAATAAGAAATTTGAAATTGATAAATGTTTTTATACAGTTCTATTTAGAACTAAATTACGAAACTTTTTTACATTTATGGAAAAAATTACAAAACATGTTTACTACTTTTTATGTAGACCTAAAGTTGAACTTTTATTTTTCGTAACTGAATATTTTTTGTTTCTTGAGCTAATAACTTTGTAAATTTTACATCTATCATTTTTTTACTGGCATACATACATTCTTTGAACCTTTATCTAAAGCTATAGAACACTTTTGGATTGAGGTTCATTTACTATTTTTGTCCAATTTTTGAATAAATGCTTGCACACGCCAAAAAAACCATTTTCGTTAAAGCCGCCGGTTCTAGGGTTAAGTTACATTTTAAATATGTAATAAAAGTGCAGAACATGGGCGATAACCGTCTACCTAATACTGTTTGAAAAGAAACAATTAATTAGAAAAATAACTATTTCGGTTTCAAGAGTGGAGGTATTTGGCTGAAAAGATTTAGTGCCGTTATCAGCTGATTCAGGATTACGGGGGGGGGGGGGGGGGGGGGGGGGGCCGGGGGGGGGGGGCAACTGTTGACCCTTGTGGCAGGCTATAAAGGACGATGCTAAGCAGAGATGTATACAAGCCGCTAGGACAAGTCATTACCATAACTTTTACAGAGAGACAGACTTTGGACCCTGCGATAAAACTCATTTTAGGAAGGAACTTAATTCACATTTAATTAGTCGGGGTTTCAAGTGTAGGGGTTGTTTGCTCCGATTAAATTACAAACTTTGGGCAAGCGAACAAAATTATAATTGCTCTCTTTGCAACTTACATCAGTTCGACAGGTACCAATTTAACGGGAAACGTACAATTTTAAAGGGTTTTAGATTCAAGCGATTTAAAGCTCGTGAACTAACTGGAGAAGAAGTTGTAAAGTAATTAAATGGGCATGTGATTGAATTAAACATTTGCTCAACAAGCGTGGAAGCGCAGATGGGATTATTTCATGAATTTAATTTTTTAACATTTATCGGGCATTCTGTAAAAGGGTTAAACTTTGGTTATATTTTTTCGAAATTTTTTCATAGTTTTAATGTATTTTGGCATTTTTTTATTATTTAACACGCAACAATTTGATGGACAGTAATCAAAGTATATTTAAACTGACAGTGTTTCATGTCCTGTGTCTATACAAAAGTAAAAGGGGCGTGAATTAAGACTACGTTACATGAGTAAGGCGTTTACAAATAAATAGCGTTATTATAACTAGCCTAATTAGAAACTGGCACATACTTTCTCACAAACATATTTAAATTATTAAAAAGATACACTGTGACTTCATAATTGTATTAAATTAGGAGAGGGATACGTTAAAGAAGGAGAGTAACTAATAAATATTATTATTATTATTACCTAGAGAGAAAACTATTCGATCGATTTAGAACAAATTTGCACAAACACGTTTATTAGGATTATAGTATAGATGCACGAAAAAAGGTTTTGAAAATTTTTGAAAAAACACATTTTTTGGCCAAAAATCCAACAAAAATAAGTTATTATTATTATTAGCTAAACGGGAATTTTTATAAAGGTGCGCTATTTTACATATGGTAGGGTACATTAAGGGCTACAAATAAACCAATTTTTATCAAAATCGTTAGAGCCATTTTTTAATAAAAAAATAATAACAGATTTTTTGGGTTTTTTGTGCAAAAAGGGGGTTGTTTTTCAAATTGACATGTTTGGTGCAAATTTGTTCGAAATCGATCGAATTTGTTCTCTCTAGCTTTGTATACATACAGACAGACATTTTGTAAAAACCAATTTTATGGACTCAGGGAGTCCCAAAACGGATATTTTCACAAAAATCTCAACATCGATTTTTTTTGCGATCACTATACTTTCTCTATACCATAGTATAGTGAGAACGTAAAAATGAACTGTATAGTTAAACAAATAAACTCCTATAAAAGCCAGTGTACGTACATGAGTAACATATAATATAACAGCTGATTTCACCCATCATCTGCAATACTTAAACAAATCCTAGCGTAGATTATAATTTGGGGTTATGTTTACAACTTCAACTATTATAATTTCTTGTGAAGTTTATAAAGTATAGTGATCGCAAAAAAATCGATGTTTAGATTTTTGTGGAAATATCCGTTTTGAGTCCAAAAAAGTGATTTTTACAAAATGTCTGTCTGTATGTCTATATGTATGTCTGTATATATACAAAGCTAGAGCAAAAACTAATCAATCTATTTCAAACAAATTTGCACAAGACATGTCAAGTAGGCCTGTATAGATGCACGAAAAATGGATTTGAACATTTTTGAAAAAACCCCAAAAAATCAGTTATTATTTTTTTATAAAAAAAACGGCTCTAACGATTTTGATCAAATTTGGCTTATTTGTAGCCTTTAATGTACCCTACCTTATGCAAAAACAGCATTTTTCTAAAAATTCTCGTTTAGCTAATAATAATAATAATAACTGATTTTTTTGTCCATAAAGGGGGTTGTTTTTAAAAAATGTTCAAAACCTTTTTTTTTGCATCTATACAGGTCTAATTGACGTGTTTGGTCCAAATTTGTTCAAAATCGATCGAATAGTTTTATCTCTAGCTAATAATAATAGTATTTATTAGTTAATCTCCTAGTTTAAAATCACTTCTCCTACCCCTCTTACAATTATGAAGTAACTGTGAATCTGTTTAATAATTTAAATATGTTTGTGAGAAAGTATGTGCCAGTTTCTGGTACTATTTATTTTTTAAATGCGAGTTATATAACTAATGTATGCTATAATACGTTATAACATTTGCTTTTTGGTTGTAAACTGTATCTAAATACAACCTTTTATTATCAAAATTTTCGTTTATACAAATTTACATAAGAGTTATCTATTCGTTTGACTTCGGAAACATTCGTGCATCTTCGTATAACATGTAAACATACTGTATTCTATTATTAATTTATTCACTGTAATATTAATAACTTCTAAATCGTTTGATCTATCAATATGACATAAAAAGCAGTTAAAAGGTAATATTTTTATCTTTCTTTAAATATATAATAACATACATATATATAACATTTTAACAAATATTTCTACAGTTTTGTAATTCTTATAACTGTACAAATTTACTGAGTTAAACATCCCCGTCAGTATAGTTAGGTAGGCCAAGATTAAATGAGTTGTTTTTAAATAGTATTTTGTATAAATAATGTATTTCTGACGCGTATTTAAAATTAAACTACCTGTGATTGTTCATGGGGGTTTACTATTTACTAAAATAATATTAATCACGAACAATATATTGTTTTTGTTTACTATTAATGTAGAACTTTATATAGGCCATAATTCAATATTTACAATTATTTAACGATATTTGTTAATAAAAAAGTTCCCAAGCATCCATTGTGTAATAAACGCACGAGTTGTGAGATATTGTGTTCAAGTTTCATTCGATAGAAAAAGTAAAGGATATTTTCTCACAATTCAATCTCAATATTTACTTATAGACCGATCCTAAGCGGATTATTCTTTCAACTCGACTTTTTTTAATTTCGTTTGTTAATCGATTACGACCAAACGCGTCGTTAGATTTTCTCCAAATTTGAGATAAAAAAATATGCATTGAAGTCAAGAAATACAACGTATGTGTAGGGCTTTTGTTAAATGTTATTTTGTTTGAATGGTATTTTAATTACACTTAGTAAATGAGTCACAACTTATATATATTACTCCAGTTGTTCATAGTACAAGTGAAAAGTAGCTGAATGGTCTGTGGTTTCAGTTCTAATAAATATAAGGATTCATGGTTCGATCAATGTTTTTAATATTAATATGTACCATAAGCTTATAGGGCCTACATTTTACTTTCTGTGCATCTACAAAAAAATCTTTAAAACAAAAAAATAACACGATAAACAAATTGTAATAAAGTATAAAGAACATCATATCCATACCATACTATACTAATATTATAAAGAGGTAAAATTTGTTTGTTTCTTTGAATGTAGGGGGTAATCTCTGGAAATAGTGAACCGATTGAAAACATAGTTTTACTAATAAAAAGATGCAATATCCTTGAGTAACATAGGCTATAATTAATTTTGATAAAAACATTTTTTATTCCAATATTTGCAAATTTAGTCGGACAAAATTGTTAGGTTAGGCCTAGACTGATGCACCGACACACGTATTTACATTTATTACTATAGCAACCAATTGAATAAAATAACAGATAAAACAATTGTTTGCTCTAATATTTCCATTGACAGCTGATTTCAAACTTTGAAGCAATTAATTGTATTTCTAACTCTTAGGTTAGCTTTTTATTAAAATCTCTCACTGGTTTAGCAATTTCTTGGTTTTCGTGGCCAGGGTTAGGCTGCACATGTCCTGTCTCGCGCACACGATCTGCCAGTCTTCTAAATGCCTGCCTAGACAAAATTGGATGTTGCCTCTCTGGATACCTATTAGCATAAAGCGCAGCAGCAGCCGTAAAGTTTTGGTAACACTCCCCCAAAATTATAAGCATGTCAAAAGCTTCATTATTTGTGTACGCCATGTTGACACTGCACAAAGATACCAAACTCCACTAACACAGAACGATTGTCAAAAAAAACTGCCAAGCAACAGCAAAACCTGTACTGAACGTAATAGACTTTGACCGGGTGCAGTAAAGGTAGATTAAACAATGACTCAAGTTTGAACAATACACCAGGAATACTCATGAATGAGCATCTAATTCAATGATCCTTATCTTTTCGTTATCAGTTAAATTCTTAATTCCTTTAAAAGTGGGGGCGCTTCCATTGCTACTGTGATATTATTATTAATTTTTTTTCATATTTCTTTGTTACAAATGTTATTACAGTATTATTTTATGTTAGCTTAAATTTTTTTATGATTTAATGTTGACAACTAAAACCCGGATTTTTAAAAGAGAAAAAAATTAAAATATGAAAAATTTTGATAATTGTAAGGGCTTCAATTTGATATGTAAGATGACCCACATTGCAATTTGATAATTTTGAGCTATTGACTTTTTAAACTTCTAAAAGTTGTAAATTTTGAAACCTGCTAAAAATGTGAGAAAACCTACCATAATTATTTATTGTTTTAAAGGTCACATCTTTGTCAATGTAATTTAAAAATTGTAGCTGTTAAAAAAAAATTATGTCAGATGTAAAAAGATATGTAAACTTAAGTTTTTATGATGTTTCGGGCCACCCTGTATTGACGGTGCAAGATAAATGAAAAAAATTGTTTTAATGATCAGTGATACCGATACCTTTAAAATGAGGTACAACACGACCTACCTTTACATTTGAAAATTTCCCAAAAACCAACCACCATCCCCAAAAAATACCCTTTTGGGGCGGCATTTTAGAGGGTTGAAAATATTTTTTCTGAATTCCTTAGGGTTGAAATAGGGGGTTATCAGTTTAACTAACTGTTTAAGTATACTCGTTTCAATGCTATACAATCCAGCCACCCGCTCTGATACACCCTGTATAATTTACTAAATATTTACTTAATAAAAATGAAATTATTGAAATTCAACTAAAAATAACAACAAAAACAATGACAAAAATATTTTCCTTTAAATACCTAAAGCATAAACTCAAAAATGAATCAATGCGATGACATTATTCACTAATTGAATGTTACAAGGTGTTTATATTTAAATTAAGCAACAATTTTCATATTAAAATTTATGAAACCAATATTAAAAGAATAAAAGGATCCATATACAGGAATTGAAAGTAAAAATGCTTTTCATTTCACGAGGTACAATCATTTATTTATTTGAAACAAACTCCTTTAAGAACGTCTGAAAAGACTTTACCTTTAGACAATGTTAAATGTAAAAACACAATGGTATTAAGACGTTTTCGCTCTACGTTGATCCTATGTTAGTTAGTCAGGACGAAGCCGCATAGATTGCTTTGTTTTACACCATATGAGTTCAAAAGTCATGATTCATCCTACAGCTTATCTATACTAATATTATAAAGAGGTAAATATTTGTTTGTTTGTATGTTGAGGGTTATCTCTGGAACTACTGAACCGATTGAAAAAAATAGTTTTACTAATAAAAAGCTACACTTTCCCTGATTAACTTAGGCTATAATTCATTTGTATAAAAACATTTTTTTACTTCAATATTTGTAAATTTAGTCGAAAAATTCTTAGGTTAGGCCTAGATTGATGAATCAATTTACCAATTTATTTACATTTTTATTACCATAGCAACCAATTGAATAAAATAACAGATAAAACTGCCGTTTGCTCTAATATTTCTTTTAACTGCTGATTTCAAGCTTTGAAGCAATTAATTATATTTCTAACTTTTAGGTTACGTTTTTATTAAAATGTAGACCTGAGACTTGCTGATTCCTTTAACCTTTATTATAATAACTGCTGTTATAAAATATACGAAATAATTTGCTTTGCACATTTAACATTATTTGCCATCTTAACTTTGGAATCATTATTAATCCTACACCTTTATTATAAAAAAAAATAACATGGTTATGTGTATAGAAGGTCCCACCGGGGTTGGCGTGCGGGGCACGCATTTGTTTTTCCTCTAGTAAATTATAAAATTATAATTTGTAAAAAGTTCTAAATCGAAAGAAACATATTAAAAACAGATACTATAAACCAAATAAAACTTAGTTAAGGCGTATTTAAAAATTTAGTTCGGTAACAATAAACGTACGGAATGAATATAATACGTTAGTTATAAGCTAAGCAGAAAAGGTAAAAGAGCAAAATAATTTCGATTGAGGCTTAGGCCTATATTGGCAATTTTGTATCGATCCTACGACGTATCGTCCAAAGAAAATTTGTTTATTTCTCAGTCACGGCCAAATGCTTTCTTCGGTTTTGTTTAAATTTTACACGAACACTCCTTGTCGGAATTTAAAACGACGGGTGCAATAATTTGAATTTTTTTAACGCAGTTTCAAGGATGGTTAAGGGAAAAAATAATCAGAAATTAACAAAAATTTATTAATTGTTTTATTATTTGTGGCTTTGTGATTATTTGTGAATTTTCTTTCATACCTCTAGCTTGCATCTTAACGAATCCTGCCGTTTTGTGGCATTTAGTTTTGAAATTATATTACTGATGCCGATACTACAAGAGAACAATGCAAGGCCGTTGCCAGGGGGGAGGGGTTACCCCCCCCCCCCCCAAATCCCGAAATTTAGCAGGACAAATTATTACTAGGTTTAAAAAGTACAAGTTAAATTATAATATAAATTATAAAAACACAACAGAGGATACGGGGGTTGGTGTATGAAGCACGCAATGCACTGTGTATTGAAAATACTCCTAACAAGCGGGTTGGCTTGCGAAGCACGCAATTCACTGTTCGTCGGCCGCTTCTCATAGTGTTCAGTGTCAAGTTCACATGTTCGTCCTTAGCACTGAACGTGTTAAAAGTGGTTAAATTCAAATCCCCGGTCCTGACCTGACCCCCCCCCTGGCTACTCCTTGGAACAATGTGTACTGAGGCGAAATAGGTTTATGAAAGACTCATTCGTATTCAGAGAAATTTGCGTTGCGATTGGAATAAACGGAATCAAAATAATTAGTGAATTGGTTTGTCAGATCTGGTACGTTATTGGATTGAAACGAGGAAATTAATCCTTTACCCAAGCCTGTTTGATATTTCCCTAACGGGAAATTTCATTAATGTAATGCCATATATGTTTCGAGAATAATTCCTGCAATAAAGAGGCTTCGGGAGGTCTACTGTTCACAGAACTGCTAATTCATTTCGCGCTTAGTGTGGGTCTACCTGTCACCAGGCCGAGTGCGCATGACTTAAGAATCTATATAAATACAAATGTAAATGTGCGTTTGTTCAAAATCGATAATCTCCCAAAGTTGCTTACCGATTGCTTTGACATTTTGACACAAACTTTCATTTGAAAACAAGCGTGTTTTTATATAGTTTTTGAAAAACTGCAGCATCTATTGAACATAAAAACAACAAAAAATATACTCAATATTTAACAAAAATGTAAGCGCCATTACATTGTTTATTGACTGTAATAATAATAGTAGTCAGCTGTTTCCTATAATATTTCCTTTATCAGCTGATTTCAAACTTAAAACAATTATTTGTGTATCTAACTTTTAAGATAAATTTTTGTGAACAACACTTACTATCTATACTAATATTATAAAGCGGTAAAATTGGTTTGTTTGTATGTAGTGGAGGTTATCTCTGAAACTACTGAATCAATTTATTTTTTTTTAAATAAAAAGCTACACTATCCCTGAGTAACATAGGCTAGAATTATAAAGTTGGGCGTTAAAACCCATAGCGTCTAACAGCTGTAACACCAATAAATAAGCAACATTAAGAAAAACTAAAAAAACACAATTGTAAAATGAAACTTATGTAATTCGAAACGTACTGTGCAAAGATGTGCACAAAAACATAAATAATGTGTGTATGTTGCCGTTAAGGCAGGCAAAATAAATTAAACAAAATTTTAAGTTAGGCATAGACTGATGATCAAACACATATATTTCTTAAACGTAATTATATTTATTACCATAACAACCAATTGAGTAGCATAACAGATAAAACAGTTGGTTCGGTAGTCCGGCGTAGTACAAAATAATATTTCAAGTTAGGCCTAGACTGAACCAACACGTTTCAACACACACAAACCAATAAAAACTTGCGTTATGGAATTTAAAAACCGGAAAAAACTATGTTACATCCTAACTAAAATTAAATCAGACGCATTATAATTTAATAGTAGGCATATTTGTTGATACTGTAATTGATAGTGAGTAACCAATATTAATAGCTGATTTCAAAATACGAAACAATTATTTGTATTTCTAACTTTTTGGTTAGGTTTTTGAGTGTAGACAAGAGACTTACTGGTTCTTTTAACCTTTATTATAACTGCTGTTATAAAATATGCGAAATAATTTGATATGAACATTTAACATTATTTACCATCTTTGTTTTGAGGTTATTATTAATCCTACACCTTTATTATAAATAAAACATAACGTATGTTTTTAGAAGGTTGCATTGGGGGGTTGCTTTGGGGGTTTTAGTGTTAAATAAAAAGGGTTACCCACTAAAAAACACTCACCCCTCCAGAGCTTGGAATTGTTTTACACACTACTTCGGATTAGGCAACTTTTTGTACGTCCTAAGGGGATCGCATCGGTGCTGATGTATTGTGAATCACTTATCTAGTTTTATTTTCCTTTGAGTCAAGACATCCCTGTCATAGCCCTTAAATGATTACCATTCCTCACCGCCACCTATGATGGTTGACACTATTGTTTCAGAAGTCAGTGGTCCGATCTTTTCTTCCAGCGACCTTCTTTGCCTTTCCCACCTAGTGCAAACAAAAAACGTGTGTT
The DNA here is from genome assembly GCA_018207615.1 of Philaenus spumarius. NCBI lineage: Eukaryota > Metazoa > Arthropoda > Insecta > Hemiptera > Aphrophoridae > Philaenus > Philaenus spumarius. The sequence continues at coordinate 27,010 of JAGFPH010004399.1, read as the reverse complement.
CCGCGTCATCCGTTCTGATCCCGCAGTAGGCGCAGTCTAATGACTCCAACTTGCCCATCCTAAACGGTATGTTTTGAAACAGCAATGACCGTCTGTAGTCCTGGCTTCGTCACTTTTCTTTTGTTCTATGTTCTCTTGTTGGAACCTTAACGCGGTTTGCGGCTGGAGTTAACAAATAGAAAATGCAATACGTAAAGAAAAAAGTGTTATTCAAATTGGTTGCTATGGCAATGACATATATAAAATACGAGAAACGAAAATTCTTTACAAATTGGTGGCTATGGCAATGAATGTAAATACATTCAAGAAACATGTGTTTTGGTTTATCAATTTAATCGGTGCCGTCCGGCGTAGTTCAAATATTATCGTCAAGCCTAGAAAGTAATTTTAAGTCTAGACCTAACCTAAAATTATTGTATGTATGTTGCCGTTAACACAGGATAAAATAAATTAAACACACACAATGATTTTATGTTAGGCCTAGACTGATGGAAGAACATTTTATGTTTATTGAATGTATTTACAATGAATGGACATTTAACTGTGTTTACCATCTTAGCTTTGATGTTATAATCAGTTCTACACCTTTATTGTAATAAAATTATGGAAACAGTAAATTTTGTATAAAAATAAATCGAATAATGAACGGAAATTGAAAGATTAAAATTATGCGTCTATGTTGCCGATAAGGCTGGTAAAAATATTGAAGAAAAGGGGTGATGAACTTTGTTCCTGACTGGGGTCCTGCTACCGCACACATTTACCTTTTTTATCCTGTTTATATCTAAATTTTGTTGTGCAATTCTGCGTATATTGTTATGTATATGTAAGTTATGATTTGTTTTACCACATTCTTATATTTGTTAAAAAAAATAACAATGCTGAATGAATAAATTAATCCATCTTTCACGAAGCCATCTTCTAGCAAAACTTCTTGTTTCCTTTTCTCCCACCGTATTTATGCTTCAACTGAATTTTCATCACACCGTATCGAAAATAGTCACTTTCAGTATCAGCTTTGAGTATTGAAAATAGCGTTTTGCCGGTCTAGGTCGGCAAAATCAGCTGGAAATTTTGCCGACCTCTAAATTAATTATAAATTATAACACCAGTAGCGCTATCTATAATAATTGTGATTTGAAATGTCGTCTTATTAATTTATTAGATATAATAACGATTTTAATAAAGAAACAAACATGAGTAACAATAAAAACTACATTTTGATACTATTTACTAGTATTAAATAAAATAAATAAACTTATAACTTATTATTTAAAAAAGTACATCAGTACGTTTATTCATGTAAAAGTATCTGTAGTAGTGTATTAAAATTGTGTCTTAATATATTACGCGATGATTTGATATAAGCTGTTCCAATTAATTTAGTGAACTTAAACAATGTATTGTTGCCATGTAATGTTTGCGGCTATTCTCGGTTGAAAGCGATAAAATAAGGACAGAAAAAAACTGCGAAGACAAGATAAACTTTTCCTTATAAATCAATGCCTAGGCATATAAATTTTTAGAATTGAGGAAGGTATTTGTCGCTGTTGATATTAAAATCAGCTGATCTCAATAATTTAGTTAGTGCTGTAAACGTAAACTATGTTGCCATTGTACTTCAGGAATGTTACTGAGAATCGATAAGTTATTTTGATAAAAACAAATATTAAATTTATTATTAATATATTAATAGCAGTGTGATGAAAAGTATCGTTCATCACACGGGCCAAAAGTGGCTTTGTCGATCCTCGCTCATTTCCCGACCTCGAATTCGCCTCTGTCGTTAAACTTGAGCTCGTATCGAAAAGCGTCACTTTCGGTCCTAGTGATAAAATATTATATTTTTGTATAGTTTGAAAAAGTAAGTACACTCCTTCGGCTTTGCTTACTTGTACTGCGATTCCACAATCTGACCACCTATAAATAATTTCTTCCAGGAATCATAACACTACACTAAGCTATCCCAAGATGAAATAATTCGACCACGCAGATGGACCGCTGACGTGAGTTGAGCAAATTTCCAAAATTAAGTTTATATGCCTATGTTTTAGGGTTTCAACCAACAATTTGGGAAATAGGTCTACTCACGAAGGCGTTAACAGCTGTCTGTGTGTACGCAATATATTAGTAGAATCTGTTTCCTCCTGGTGGCTTCGCGAGTTTGCACCACTTGGCTTCGAACCGGGTATACTTTTATGGTATTTTACATTTTGGTCTATTTTGGGGGAACCGAGCGAGCTATAAGGTCGCGTAAAAAAACAAAATGTGCAAAATAACATCCTACATTTATATTTTTCGAAAAAAACTAAAAGAATTTCATTCTCGTAGTAAACATTTAAAAAAATAGTTACTTCCGGTCAAAAAACGTACTTCCGGTTGTTGGATTTTTTGGCTAACGAACTCGTTTGAGCGACATAGATAACCAACACGTGTACCAAATTTGGACCAAATCGGACTTAAAATGCGGCCGCTAGAGTGCGAACACATGTATACATAAAAATATAAATATATGAATTTTAATGACATCCCAAAACGTGTTCTGGAAACCCTGATCGGTGCTCATTTGCTACTCCCGACCTTGGGGCTCACCATAAGGGCCACTGCAATAGCTCATTTTTCCTATGGAAATTCGCTAACAAGTAAATGTAACTACTTAGACGTACGCGAGCGAAGCCGTGCTAACAGCTAGTTGTTCAGTAAAGAGTTCTCACTCACCTTTTACAATAGTTTATTTCAAAAGAGAGTGCCGTAGTAATTCTATTTAGTGACGTACATATTAAGAAACTATTAAAAATCTAACCCAACTTGTCAAGACAGACAAAGTTAAAATGGGATTCTGAAAGTTTTAAATTAAATTGAAAAGATGTTGACTTTGAGAAGTTTTAAACTTTGCTTCCTTTTTACTCTGTTACTCAAACAAACCTGTGACAGGTTTTTTACTTCTCTTTTTAATATTAACTAGTTATAAATTTAACTTTGTTGTCAATTTATATAATTAAAATTTGTTACATATAAATTTGAACGGGTAAATAAATTGTATAAACTTTACACTTTTCGACTATGTATTATATTTTGAATCTAAAGGGCATGCCTTCAATTTGGTCGCGATATTGAGATTTAATTTAAAGTAGGCCTACCTAGGCAGCCGATTGAATACGCCCAGTGTGGTAGAATAGTCAGCTGTTTACTCTATTATCTATAAACTTCTATTAATACCTGATTGCATACATTAAATTTTTTGTTAGAATATTCAGATTTATGATGGTTTCTGTTTAAAGAAATAATGCTTATCTTGAACTTTTATCATTACTGCTTTGATTTAATAACTCAATAATTTGGTTTAAAAATGTAATATTATTTAACATCACAGTATGATGTATCTTGTACGTTTATTTAAAAAAATATAATACAATATGTGTGCAGAGGAGAGAAGGGGATGGCGTGCGAAACACGAAGGGATAAATATACAGGGTAATTCAGGAAGAAACGGAAACAATTTCAGGACGTGTTCTGCTAGTGAAAATAAAGGAAAAAGTTCCTATAAACATAAGTTCGGAAATGCTTAGCTTTCAAGATATCCACCATTTTGTTTTTTGTACAAAATAATTCATATCTAGAGAAATGTGTTTGACTGATTAAGTTCAAACTTGGCATGAAGTTTAACCTAACAATGATGTTAAGAAAAATAAGCGATTATATCCAATCATGCGTTTCAAAATGGCCGTTTGAACATTTAAAACCTAAATTACTCAAAAACCGTAAAAATGTCAAGACACCGTTTTTGAAGCCCTTTTGATTCCCTATTGGATGGTCTCACAGTCAATCGGATGAAGAATAATAGTTAAGTTATCTGTAATAATTGGTTTGCTCGACCCGGCATCCTATTCCAACACAGTAAACACACAAATATTGTCGTTACGTATGATGTTATTATCTTTAAGTTAACTACTATCCTTCATCCGATTGTTTCGATAATTACACTATCCAATAGGGAATTAAAAGGGCTACAATAAAGGTACTTCGCTTTACTGGGCGAAGCCCTCTTCTCCGGATTTCGTGCAAATTTTGTAAATTCCTCTTCTTCAAAACTACTCAACCGATGTAGATACAATTTTGGAGGGACATGTTACATGGTTTGAAGGGTGCAGACTTTAAATTTCAATTTGATATCTCTTTTTTTTAAAGTTATTAAAGGTTTTAAAAAAAGGGTCTGAGTCGGAACAGACGGTGGAAGTTATACTTCTTTGGCCATTCGTATATTCGTATACTTTCCTATAATTTTTGGAAAAAAAATTCCCAGCCAGGGATCGAACCAGGGATTCTAGCGTGGAAGTCGAGTGCGTTAACCGCTCACCCACCGAGACTCTTGAGGTATCTCTTGTAGAGAAAAGGTATAAAAAGGCACTTTCCGGATTTTACTCCTAACGCGTGACGTGGTTTCTCGACCGACACCCCATCCCGATTACAACGTGCGCAAAGAAGTATAACTTAAAAAAAAAAAACACATGTGCGTAAAGTATACGATGCAGCTGTCTTAGCTGTTCGCCCAGCACACCTTCGGTATTTCCCCACCTCTCGCAGACAATTTGACTCATCATAATCACCTACGTCTTAAACTCACAAACAACTTCCCGCAGTTAACCCTTAAGTACAGATTCCTCACGCCGGCAATGAACCCCGAGAGGGGAAGTAAGGCCCGGTCCCCACGCTGTGTTTGTTGTGTCCAACGTCACCAGTACAACCTCAATAAAAAAAATAGACCTCTTTTCTTCACTGTACACCCTAGTTTGTCACTGTAATGTAACGGTAAATAAAAGTGATAAACACATTTTCTTAGTGAGCAGGACGTGTAAAAATTAGTTGTTTTATTTATAAATATATACAAGTGTCACAAAAAAACCTTATCGTGCTATAATACAGGATCGGATTCTATGCATTATAATAAATTAAAATATTCAGAAACATTTTACGAATTCGGGTTAGTTTATTTTAGTTTTTTATACTGGAAATATGTGAACCAAGGGTTGACAAATCTTTTGCGCATGTGTTAAAAATTATGAGGAGAATGCGTTCTTGGAATCGACAAATAAAGAGAGCAGGAAGGCAGGAAGTATTTCCTGAGATACCCTTCCCGTTACATCATCCTATTTACTTTTCCCACAAAAATTTCGTATGTGTATTAACTAACTTTCACCAACCTGGCGACTAACAATACAATGTTAAAAGAATACAAAACCTAAAACTAACTTTAACCTAACTAAACTTTAAATAATACAGTATGATTAAAACTAGATAGTATTTTGGTATCATTGGATCTGCGGAACAGCCAGGATCGCAACAAATCAATGTCAAACAAGCACAAAATGTATTCATTACAGGAATTACCTTCCTCCTGACTAAACAAAAGGTCGTACAGAAAATTGTTTTAAATAAAAAAGTTAATTCCACTAATTATCAACAACTTTCTCGCAAAAAGTTTTCTTTTTGCCTAAAAATACAAAAATTTCTCGCTTTGAACATTTTTGTTGTCATCACTTTTATTTTATAAAAAACTTAGTACAATTTTGCATGACAGTTATAACATTTTATAATTTTGTATGAAACAAAACCTTATTTATTTATAGATATTTGTCATAGTTTTCTCTAAAATGTGAAATACTTTTTTATAAAAAGGTTGTAAGCAAGTACGTAAAGTTATAAGAATGTGAGCGCTGTCTATTTCCTCAGTTAAATGTTATTTGTGGACCTATTTTTTTGTGGAATTGGTTGTACCGCCAAGGCAGGTTTAAGGAGAAGTAGACTGTAGAAGGGATGACTCGCCCATTAGGCCAAGTTCACTCCTAGTTTGCTCGAACTGTACTATGGAAGGTGGAGCTAACTTAAGTACTATGGAGGGGTCTCGGAGACCGCTAGTATTAAAAGTTTTTTTTGTTATAAAAAAAATTATTTTTGGGGATCATATACTGTCAGTTTTTCTAGTTATATACATATAATTGCATTGCAAGGTTGATTACAATTTGATTAATTATTTATGGTGAATAAAAAGAAATTTTAATTTAGAGCTGAAAAATGTGCATGACTTTGGTTTTGGCTTAGTTTATAGTATTTAAATAATTCAAAAGTATGATTTTTACCTATAATAACTTTTTTTAGATATGTAAATAGAGAATGAACTGTCTGTAGCTTATCTACAACACATATATACCTTATTTGAAAAGCTCAAAGTTTGATAACAGTTTTTGTTTCGTGAATGGGTAAAAAATAATTACACAATTACTATGGAGAGGTCTAACAGACCGCAAACGTTTATTTCATTCCAATAACGTTTTTATATATAGAATGATACAAAAATCTTACAAAAAGTTCAAAAAAGAGGCTGAATGAGATTATCTATCATAAAAAATGTTACGGCTGAAAAAACATAGGTAATATAGTAGGCTCGAGTTACTCACATGTTAGTTCATTTGGTTATCCATTTTCAGTTACGAATACATGTAAAACACACTTTTTTTGAGCACTCTAGGCAGATAGCACGTCCACACTTTGCACATGGGTATTTTGTTTTTCTTTTTAGGCGTGGTGGGCATGAAGAGCATGTTTTCCTTGGCTCAAATTCAGCAAACTCTGCAACCACAGGGCCGTCTTCATGGGGAACTTGTATCCGGTTGGCAGCTCTGGGGTCATCTTGAGGAAGATGAAGGATGCGTTTCATGCATAAATTCAATTCCAGGGGAATGTGCCCCATTGTAAGTCTTCTAGTCATGTGAGGAGTTATTAGTTTCATTCCTAACATTTTTAAAAAATTCAACCTGTCCATACGTGGGGTTCCTCGAAATGCTTGGTATAGTACATAGCTGTTCACACCACAGCCAACATCAACAATTGTGTAAAAAACAACCATAGGCCATCTTCTAGTACGACGGTTGGAACTATAATTTGCTATCTTTTGGTCAAGACCATCGACCCCTCCTTTGGTGCTATTATAGAAAGCTACTATTTCAGGTTTTTCCGTATCGTGGTCATCACTAATTCTGTGATGCATGCTGGAAATCATGATTACAGCTTTCTTCTCCTTAGGCACAAACGACACCAATGTAACTTCCTCTGTGAACCCGTATATTGTTGATTGAACATCTCGATCTTCATTAGGCAAAAACTCGACAGGAATCTCTACTTTATTTTTCTTGAGAGTGCCTACGTATGTGAGCTTCTTCTTTATTAACTCGTTCACTAGCTCCATTGAGGAAAACCAATTATCTGCAGTTACATTTCTGTTAGTGCCTACTATAGGTTCCACTAGTCTTAACACAGCCTGAGTTGGCTTCCCCAGTTTTTTCTCTCTCTCACTAAGAGTTTCACCATAGCAGTTCTTTCCAACATATAGAAAAGCATTGGACAGGTAGTTTGTTCTAGCGTCTGTCATTGCCATTATCTTCAGCCCATATTTGGCTGGTTTTTTGGGCATATACATTTTAAACTTAGATTTTCCTCTAAATGCAACCAGCATCTCATCAACACAAACATATTCACCCAAACTATAACATTGTTGGCAATTTTCAATGAATTTCTCGAAGATTTCTGAAATTGCTGCACCAGGATCATTTTTTACTCTCTCTTTTCTTGTACTAGGGTCATCAAACCTAAGAGCATTTAAAAGGTAAAGAAATCTCTCCTTCGACATAGTACATCTAAAGATTTCTCTGCCGGTTCCATCTGTGGCGAAAAGGCTGTGTACAGACTCATTTCCCGATTTGAAAAGTGATGAAAACACTAGGAGACCAATCAAAGCTTTAAGTTCCAAAATATCAGTTTCCTTTACATAAGATAAGTCTTTCTTTTTGTACTTAACTTTCATATCTGCAATTTTTCTGTTTGTCCAATGAAGAATTGTTTGCAACATATCTTCAGTAAAAAGAAGATTCCATACTTCTTCAACTGTTGGGTTGTCCCCCAGTGTATGAGCAGATCTTTTTATTCCTGGCAATTTAGAAACAATGTTATGTAGCCTTGTGCGAACATTGATGTTGGGTTGTATTTTTCTCCATTTAAATTGTGGTACGTGGTGTTTCAACATTTGCTTGGTCTCCCTACCATAGAAATAGTTTTGAAAACCACGTAACAAGCCTATAAACTCGTTCGATGTTGGTTCCGCTTCACCAGCTCCAGAGACAACACTTTCAATAATTTCGTCTAGATGGTTCAATGCTTCATTAGTATTGTCATCAGCGGTGACGTTTTCAAAAGGAGTTGGTTCATCCTGGACAATAGTGACGCCATCGTCTAACACATCAACTTCGTCTATTTCCAGTTCACTTTCTGAGTCATGATCACTTACTTCCGGTTCATAATGATGATCTTCATCCGAGTCGTCACTGTCTGCAAAGTCTTCTAATTCCTCTTGAAGAGTCTCCTGTAATAATTCTTCAATTCCTGCTTCGTTACCAAATCGAACAGGTCGACGTATTGTTCTTTGAAGTGCAGCATTAGACGGACCTGCAGCTTCTAAATCTGATAGTGGAATAATACGATTTGATTTGTCTCCCATCTTGACATGAAGTATAAATAAATGTACTTATCACTAATTTATTTACAAAACACTTATTAAAAAAATATGTACATTGGCTAACGCAAAACTAAAAAACGTAAATACTATGGTTGGTCCCTGAGACCGCACAATGATAAAATAAAACTCACTCAGCAACTATGGATAGTCTCTGAGACCGCACAATGCTAAACTAAAGATCACTAAACTACTATGGAGGGTCTGTCAGACCTCGAAACGTTTATAGCGCATAAACAAAAAATCGTAACATAACCTAACTTTCACTTGTCGCCGTCAAGGCCAAGACTGAAGGGTACTGAAAGCGGCGGGCGCTTGGGGTGAGTGGTGGAGGGGGGGGGGGAGCGCGGCAAATTCTCATACTGGTCTCACAGACGTTCCATAGTACTTAAGGGTTAAGCGTACATGAAAAACAATAGTTTTGCTATCGACCGCTAGTCGGCTGAACATCGACGTTGTATGCAAGTAAGAATTAGTAGTGTCGTATACACGTAAGGCAGACGTCTGTTTTGTGTCAGTTTTCACAAAGGTTTTACTGTCTTTATAGTAAAAAAAAAAAACATTGAAATTGATAACTGTCGTATTTTGTTGTAAATTTTACTTAAATATACAATTTTAAATGCCTCGTAAAATATGATCAGCCATAAGTCGTAAGACTTATATGCAGAGACAATAATATAAGGGGGATTCATGCAACCTGTGCTAAGTATGTTAAACGTGTTAAGTGTGTTAAATCGAGAAACTCGTTTGACAGAAGTGTGCTATTTTGAGTCGATAGCACACTGGACTTTAGCAAGCTTTGGCGTCTGCTAAACCGATGTTAACGACGTAAAACTCTTGGGGAAGGTAATTTGAGGTTTTCAGCTTGAATCAAGAACAGGTTGTTTGTTATAATTTTGCGTTTTTCCTGTATTTGTTTTATTTGAGATGGAAAATAATAACAATAATTTCGAATCCAAGAAAAGAATTCGAAAGGAATCGGGGAAACGATGGAACAAGGAAAATAAACAGCTTCTCCTATCTTTAATTTCTAAGAATCCGACGAAGTTTGAGATAATTGTCTTTCTTTCCTCTTTTTTTTTTACTTTCTTGTTAACCCTCCATCTGGCAGTTGGATATTTCTATACTGGCAGGCACATTTTTACTACCTGGAAAACATTTTCTTTTAAAAGCCTATCTAAACCATTTTAGTAAAGTATTTATACATTTTCGTGTTCAGAAAAGTAGAGAGAACATCTCTGTGTATTTGATTTTGTTTGCACAAATACGTTAGAAAAAAGGAAGCAAAAAGAGTTATAATCTTGTTATAAATATACAAAAATGTAATATTTACGTTATTTAGTAAGTAGGGGGAAAAAATCGCTTTTACAAACTAAAGAATATTGTAAAGAGGCATATTCTAAACTATAGTCATTTAGCCTAAATCACGAAAACACAAAATATGTTTCCAAAACATGCAGAAAATGAGGCCTAATTGTATCTAAAATATAATTCACAAATTATAAAGTTCGTAGGGTATTACAGTTTTAGTCCTGTAGTTTTAGACCTTTGTGCTTTACTGTATACCCTAGTTTGTCTCTGTAAAGGGTAAACAAAAGTTATAAACACATTTTTCTTAGTGAACAGGACGTGTAAAAATTAGTTCTTTTATTTATAAATATATACAGTTGTCACAAAAAAATCTTATCGTGCTATAATACAGGATCGGATTCTATGCATTATAATAAATGAAAATTATCAGAAACATTTTTCGAATTCGGTTAGTTTATTTTAGTTTTTTTATTAGTTTTTTTACAACAGTTAAAATAGCAACAACAGTAACTGTGCCCATCTGTAAAAGGCATTTCGTCAGCTATTTTGTATTTATTGGAAAAGGTTGCCAAATGATGTAGTTACAATTACTTAAAATTTTAACATTGTTATTCATGATAATAAAAATTAATGTCCGAATTCGAAAAAAAACGTTACTGAACATTTTAAAATTTATTTTAATGTATTGAATTCAATACTTTATAGAACATTAAGGTTTTTGTGATATTTTGTATATGGGTACTTATTTTTAATTTTGTGTAGGCCGAAATCGTTATAAAGTTTTAATAGCAAAACATTTACTAAATAAGTAGTAAACAAAAAAGGTAATATTTGATATTTAAAAATATTCAAGGACCAAGTTGGCAAGTTTATTTGAACTTTTCAAAAATCTAAACATCAAGTAAAATTTACCAAAAAAATGGTTTGGTTTAGGAAAAAAACGCAAGAACTAAGAATAATAAAATTACACGGGTTGACTTTTGCGCATGTGTTAAAAATTATGAAGAGAATGCATTCTTGGAATCGACAAATAAAGAGAGCAGGAAGGCAGAAAGTATTTCCTGAGATACCCTTACCCCTTACATCATCCTATTTACTTTTCCCACAAAAATTTCGTATGTGTATTTACTAACTTTCACCAACCAGGCGATTAAGAATACGATGGTAAAAGAATACAAAACCTAAAACTTAAATACAGTATGATTAAAACAAGATCGTATTATGGTGTCATTGTATTGGACCTACGGAACAGCCAGGATCGCACCAAACTAATGTCAAACAAGTGCAAAATGTATTCATTGCAGGAATTACCTTTCTCCTGACTAAACAAAGGGTCGTACAGAAAATTGTTACAAATAAAAAAGTTGATTCCACTAATTATCAACAACTTTCTCGCAAAAGTTTTCTTTTTGTCTTAAAATACAAAAATTTCTCGCTTTGAACATTTTTGTTGTCATCACTTTTATTTTATAAAAAACTTAGTAAAATTTTGCATCGCAGTTATAACATTTTATAAATCTTATGAAACAAAACCTTACTTATTTATAGATATTTGCCATATTTTTCTCTAAAATGTAAAATACTTTTTTATATAAAGGATGTAAGCAAGTGGGTAAAGTTATAAGAATGTGAGCGCTGCCCATTTCCTCAGTTAAATGTTATTTGTGGACCTATTATTTTGTGCAATTGATTGTACCGCCAAGGCAGGTAGAAGGGATAACACGGCCATTAGGCCAAACGCACTCCTAGTTTGCTCGAATTGTACTGACAGAGGCATTGCATTGGAAACAGGAGCCTGACAACACCCACCACAGACTGAGACCACCTTACTGACGCCTGGATCCACAGCTCAGATGAAACCTGCCCACTTGTAAATTTTCCCAGCGTAAATGAAGAACATATACTGTGATGAAATCCATTGAAACAGTTAGTTCAAGCACTGGTGGATTGCCTTTTTATGCTCCCGGCATCCCTAGTTGAATTATTAAAGATGTCGGTTATATATACGTTGGACTGTTGATTTAGTTGGAAATGAAAAATACAATTTAAAGTATTTTTGATTGGATTACATTAGATAAACTGTTTACGTAATATTACTTGTTATTGTAAACAAGGTCCAACCTTGTTTCGAGATTTTTAAATCAAAATATAAATTCATGTAAATACTCAAAGGGAGATGCTGCCTTTGAAGTGGTTTCATGGGAAGGGATAAATGTTAAGTTTCCACATTGTTTAACATTATTACACTTAAGTGAAATACTTTGGCTTACAATAACGGCTGTGTGTTTATGAAAAGTTAATCCTTGCAATAATAAGCAGCGCCGACGAAGAAAGCGTTTAAACAGTCTGGCAACAACAACACCTTAAAACGATGCCATAATTTCAATGATTTTGCCAAAAAAGGAAAATTTATTTTTAAGAGCATCCCAGTGCTTTAACACGTGCGTGTGTAATTTAATTTTAGTGTTTCTGGCCAAAGGTGGAAACACGAACAACTAATGAAATGAAACGGAAAAACATTGGGTGTTCTTAAAACCACACGTTGGAAGTGATAACTTCTATGTCCGATTTATATTTTTTATCAGTACAGTAGAGTCCGCTTTATCCGGCCTAATATGGCGGAGTACCAGGCCGGATACCATAAAAGCCGGATAATCCGGTATAGGGTTTAATAACATTGTATAAATACCACGTCGGCGAAACACTCGCAAATACAACAAAACATACAAGATGGGATTGCCCTACAACACACCTCTGCGTGAATACAAGTGGACTTGTGTAAATGAAGGTCAATGGCATACTGTGATTTAGTTGGAATCATCAATTTAGTGTACAGCAAGTCAAATAAATTTTAAATATTTAATTAAAATTACAGTTAAATATTTTGAAAGAAATTAAGTTTTTACTACGTTTTATCACTCGTAACCAAAATTTTCGCTACTGACGGCGAACGATAGTTTGATGCCTTGACAAAAGTTGACATGACTAAGTTCTAAAAATAGACAAACCCAGCAATGAACGAGCTAGTAGGGATGGGTAAAGGTACCATTATGAGAGCACTGACTTCGAGGGGAGAGTGAGATGACAAACAATGCTCCAATAACTTATCAACTGTTCTACACTCCAAACAACTCGGCTCAAATACTAAACCTTTCAAGGACTTTTTTTACCGCGTAAAGCCGGACAGCGTATAACAACGGCTGCCTATATCTTATGTAAATAAATAAATTATAGGTATTAGAAGATAATGTTTTAAAATGTTCTATATGTCAAGAACATAACCCCCCATTTTCCTATAAGGATTTAGTTTTCACTATTCGCGGTTTCGTCAATTTGTCGGAACCTATCCCCCGCGAATAGCGAGGGATTACTGTACTACTGTAATTTAAATTGGAATCATTCAATAAACAACAAATAGATGGAACAAATTTTGGGGTTTGATATAGTAGATACAACCATTGTTACAAGTGTAACATATTTTAAACTAGAGTACTGTACGTACAATATTGTATAAAAACCTCAAATAAATTTTGCATTAAAAGTTGTATGTCATTGTCGTCACTACATTGCAGGTGTTCTTTCGTGTTGTAAGATGTTTTCGGATCGCTTAGATAGTGCTTCATTTATTTCATTATATTCTTTGGATGCTGGGCCGGATAATCCGGGGGGCCGGATAAAACGAGGCCGCATAAACTGGACTTTACTTAATATTAGAGGAGAATAACGGTCAACAAATTACACAAGTCAATATACTGTCAAAAAATATTATATCATATTCCGAAATTGCTTAATTAATTATAATATAATAATATAACAATTATAATATTATTGTAATTATTATTATGTAATAATATTATAATTATAATAAGTATGCGAAAAATAGTGGTTATTATAATGTAAGCAGTATTTATTTAGTGACTAATGATTTTGAGTAAGACATTAATGTATTCAGATGCACTCTACATAGAATTCTACCTATAATTTAATATGTAAGGGATAATTTATTAATAATTATAATTATGATTACAATAATAATTATTATATTATAATAACGAATTATTATATATTATTTATCGTCTATTCCCTTTCCACGCGCTTATTTGTCTATATATACTACTAGCTGACAGGACAATGCTTCGCTATTGCAATATATGGTTACCTACAGCAAATGTTACATCTTAAAGTATTTTAGCTGCTTCTGTGTGTAAACCTTAGCCTCCCTACTCCATCAATCGGTTCGCAAAAACTCTCCCACAACAAATAACCATCTCTGTACACCTGAAATTCATAAGAAAATATTTCGGATGCTGCTTGAATTTCGCAGGAGGTTCCAAAAGTTGCCGGTTTGCTCATATCCCAGATATATTTTTTTTTTGTTGAATAAATATCTCCTGTTACTTTTAAAATATATGGTTTGAACCTGCGCCAATTATTTGAAACATGACTAACAACTCTGGTCCTCACCTCAAACCCCAGTGAATCAGTACAATTAAAGCCAAAGAGTAGAATACGCATTGGCCATCTGGCCTAGAAGAATAGACACTCCATTAACGTGTATGCCCTCCATTTTTGTAATATGAAGCAAAATTTTATATTTATGTGAGTAAAAATAAGTTAAAGCAAAATAAAACAATGTAAAATATTATTTTACCAAAATGTAACATTTTGTCTAAACTTACTTCAGTTAGACAAAAATAAATCTTCTTTACACAACTTAAAACGTACAAATATAATAATAATTATAATTATCCCTTACATATTGAATTATTTTTAGAATTCTATGTAGATTACATCCACTAATACCTCACTCAAAATCATAAGTCACTAAATAAATAATGCTTTCATTATAGTGGTCACTATTTTTCGCATACTTATTATAATAATTAATATTGTAATAATTATAATAACGTATTATTATATACTATGTATCGTCTATTCCCTCTCCACTCGCTTACTTGTCTCTATATACTACGTATCACCTATCCCCTCTCCACGCTCTGACTTGTGTCTACGCAAAAAGTTGCGTGACACGAGATTTCAGAAACATAGTCAAGCGAAAGTGCCCAATGGGTCAGTAGAAGTTATGACTTCAAAAATGCTTTATTTTGCAACAAAAATAGGCTACCACAATATTTAGTGAAATAGTAATTCAATAGTTCTGCACAATAAATTAATAAACTACATACAGGAGTAGAACACTTGTGTCATTGCAATGTTAAATTGAAAATATTGGTGACCTATTAACTGAGAAACTACTTTACATACAAAACTGATTTTGCAACAAATTGTTATTGGTTTCTAAGGAGTACACTGAACCAGAATTAATCTGAAATCTTAGAAATAAAAAAACTATGAGTTTATTAAAATAGTACTTAAATTTCGCTGTTTTTATGTAAAATGTTGTATGTATTTATAATCAGTTGTTTACTATCCTATTTCTCTATCTTCCTTTATCTATATTTGACATTGAGTAAAAATTTCAAGTCTGCAGTACCAGTAGCTCCTGAGATAACGGGTTATTTGTGTAAACAACGTTTTTTCGAAAAATTGAGCGGAAGGTGAAAACACTGAATTTTATTCGAAAAAGGTACAATATTTTTATTTACACGAGCTGAAACCCTTCTGTGCAGTAAGAATCTTCATTTTTTAATTTCCCTCTCCCTCTGAAAGGTTCTGTACTATTTTTTTATTCAGCCGTCCTTGGTCATCTCAAGAATCTCCTTGGTAACACCAGTTGTGACGGAGTATACGCTTGTGTCCTTGGCCCCAAGGCCGTAGACAGGGGGGGGGGGGGGGGGGAAGGGGGACAAAACTCCCCAGAAATTCAGAAATTTAGTAGTAAAAATTAATACTAGGTTTAAAAAGTGCAAATTAAATTATAAAGTAGACAGCACAACAGAGGATCCAACAACATACTGTATTTAACATCATAGTGCATTGCATGTATACTGATATTTAGATTTACTTGATTAAACTACAACGTAAAATACACAGGGATGCAGTAGGTTCCAGATTTGCTCTCTTGTGAGCTTGATCTGATCTAATAAATAAGAAAACTATGAAGGTACAACAAAAATTCTTTACTCTAACAAAACATGTAATGCATTGTGTATTGAAAATACTCCCAACACGGAGGTTGACGAGCGAATCACGCAATGTACTGTGTATTGAATATTCTCCCAATATGGGGTTGTCGTGCAATGCACTGTGCATCCTTTGCACTCAACGTGTTAAAAGGGTTTAGATTCAAAACTCCGGTCCTGACCAGACCCCCTCCCCCCGAAAAGTTTTCCTGGTTGCCTTGCTCGGCTCCTCAGGATCCTCTTCAACTCAGGAGCTGTGATTCTGGCTTCAAAGCTGAAAAGATGGCGAGAAGGTCAGCGGGAAAAGAAAAGCTTTCTTATTTTAATTACGGTTTATTTTTACTACTTTAATTTACTTCGCAGTTCAATTAATTTATTTTATAATCTACACACACAAACCATCCTGGTTCTTCCTATTTTAACGTCCCCGCACGGGGGTGCAGACTAGCTGTACCTACTAAGAGGGGTTTGGCGTCCCTCGCGATACCCGAGTCTAACAACGCCCTCACACACATTTAACACTTACAAAACATCCACCCAATTATATACACACATACATTGAACTATACAACATTCTTATTCTCACCTTCTTTTAGGAATTTTGACTGTGCAGAGCCATGGCGCGTTGGGAGTGCTGAACCTACCAGAGTTATGACAACCTCTGGTTTGGTAAGGCTGATGTGAGCTTGCTCTGCCAAGACGTATGCGTGGTTTCTGTTCGAGGTCCAGCCACTTCGGTTCTTGGTCAGGAAGTGTTCGCGGTGTTGAAGAAAGTCGGATTCTTCCTCACAGTAGTTTCAGATCGATTTTATTTAGAGAATGGTGTCCCTCAAGGCAGCGTACTTAGCGTCACCTTATTTGCAGTTGCTATTAATAGCATCACTGCTAATGTCCGATTACCTGTCCACTGTTCTCTTTTTGTTGATGATTTTGCCATTTACGTGGCAACCCGAAACACGGCAACCGCAGAAAGAACACTGCAATTAACGATCAACAAATTACAAACATGGTCCAATCAGACAGGATTTAAGTTTTCCGCTGCTGAAACTAGATTCATTGCTTTTACTCGCCGCAGACAGCATTTTAGTTCCACTTTATACCTAAACGGAACTCAACTTCACTCCGATAACACTCCGATTTCTAGGTGTTATTTTCGACCATAGACTCTCTTGGAACCCGCATGTGACAAATTTAAAATCACGCTGCATCAAGATCTTAAATATGTTACGGGTTTTAAGCGGTTCTAATTGGGGAGCCGATAGAACCTGCATGCTGCGTTTTTACCGAGCTCTTATTCGATCACGAATTGAATATGGGTCCATAGTCTATTCGTCAGCTAGGTTATTGGTTCTTAAAAAGATTGATTCCGTTCATAACACTGCTCTCCGTCTAGCATCCGAAGCATTTCGTTCTAGTCCCATCAGTAGTCTGCTTGTTGAAACAGGTGAGTCATCGCTCACGCGACGAAGATAACAGCTACAATTAATTGTCATATATGTGTAGTTTGCGATCCAAACCTTTACACCCTTCATATGATATTATATTTAACAATCCATTATTTGCACAATATGAATTACTTTGGGATCAGAACTATCCGTATGCTCAATAATCTTGGTGTAGCACTACCTCCTATATATGAAAATACTCCATGTTTTGTCGCTCCGTGGTTAATTAAAAAGCCTTATGTTGATCTCTCACTGTCTAGATTTATAGGAATTGTCAGGAATTTATATCCATATGTAAACTCTACCCATCAAGTCAGATTATTTTCACTGATGGTTCTAAACTGGACAATGGAGTCGGATGTGCATTTGTTCTGTCAGGAAACAGCTTCACTTATGGGTTACCATCTTGCTCTTCTGTATATTATACAGCAGAACTTTTTGCAATACTCAAGGCACTCAATATTGTACTAGCAACACCGGTGCACCTTCTTATATCTTCAGATTCAAAAAGTGCACTTGAGTCCATTCAAGATATGTACTCTCCTAACCCTTTGGTCAAAGATATTCTGTGCTCCATGCACAGACTTTGGCTACGAGGCGTGGGAGTGTCGTTTTGCTGGGTTTCGGGTCACGCCGTTATACATGGAAACACTGAAGCAGACCTAGCTGCTAAGGAAGCCACTTCCTTGCAGCCTAGCGTGAGTAGAGTAATGTCGTCTGACTTTATGTCCTCTTTAAAACAAACCCTGTTTAGACAGTGGGAAGAAGAGTGGGTAGCTGTACAAGGAAATAATTTCGCCAAATTAAAGATACCGTTCGGCCATGGATATCGTCAAACAGCCAAAGCCGTCGAGAGGAAGTGATGGTTTCTTGTCTACGCATTGGCCATTTTGGGTTAACCCACGGGTTTCTGATGCGTCGGGGGGATCCGCCGCTTTGTCCTTACTGCTTATATCTTCTTTCAATTAAACATCTACTTTTAGATTGTGAAAAGCTGAAACATGTTCGGAAGAGGTTTTGCCTACCAAATTGCATTCGAAGGATGCTGGGTGATGACTCCCAAACCATTATTATGGTGTTAGCATTCCTCCATCGGTTGAATGTAATTGGAAACATTTGAAACAACATACACTTACGTAACTTAAATACCATGTTTAGATTTATAATTTGTTATTTTAATTAGAGTTTTATTCATTGTTATGTAACAGGGCCCTTTACAGCCCTGTGACAAGTTGTTATTGTGTAATTATTGTTGTTATCGTTGTTATTTTATATTGCAGTGTCTGTAGTGTGTGTAAATTAAAAGTTGAATTTGTACCGTGTTTGATTTTATGTATCTCAATTACTTATTAAGTCTATGAGCATTACGCGAATGCTCTTCGTTTTCCAGGCGATGATAACCACCCAGGTTTTTCGCCTATAAAAAAAACCTATTTAAACGTTAGAGGATCGTCTTAATATGGTACGGGAAGGAACCACGTGAGTTCATCGACAACAGAATTAAATAGACTGGGCAAGTCGAACGTAAGAGTGAAGCCAGTTTTAGGGTCAAATACTCACACAATATGGCGGAGTCAAATACTCATAAGTGGCAGCCCGTACATGTTGCCACATTACCCGCGAAACGAAACTTGTGTTCTAACTGTTGTCTGATAGAAACTACAATAGCTAATTTTTTCTTAAAATACTTTTCGGAAAATGTAGCTTTTCAACTAAATTTCTCTCGTTTACATGACGCACCTGCCATAAAAACAAAAAAATTTCTCGCAATGTACTTTTTGATGTCACGAATTAAAAAGTATAAAAAAGTTTGGACTTTATTCTATTTTTAAAGTGCCAAACCATTTTTATTTTCCAATTGTGAACACACCATTAGCGTCCAACACTATTAAACTGTAAGTTTGTCAAATTTCCAAGATTTTCGAGCATTTTCAGCTATTGAAACTGGTGTAAATAAATAGGGCGCACTGAAAATTTCACTCCTCTCTAGGCCCGCTCGACTTTTCTATCCTCACACAAGATGGCCGACCTAGCTTTAATTGCCACAGTGTACAGACTTATGGCATGTCCAGCCTCATTCTGTGGTCGCTGCGCGAGTTACGGTCTACGAAAAGGTTTGCCTGCACAGTTGACCTGTACAGATCAAACTGCACAGGTTCCGCGAACTTCGATTGTTTCTGCCTGCAGAACCCCACAATTGTTTTCTCTGAATCTAGTATGTTCAGTAAATGAAACTCAACTAGAAATTGTGTATTCATGACTAAATTATGTCTTTGTATAATAAGTATATACATACATTTGTGCGTACTGGATCGCAATAGGGCAGATATAATAGGCATTGTTTAAATATTAACTTGGTATATCTCAGAATATTTTGATCTCTATGGAAAGTTTGTTTATTTTTACAGCACCTGGATCGATATTAAATTTTATTTTAAAAATATAATACACAAACATTATTTATCAGATTTACACCATAAATGGGTTTCCAATAATCATCTCCTTTGTTGTGTTATATAATACTAGGGGAAACCACTGCTTGCTCCGCACGCCAACCAAGTCGGAACCTTCTATACACATAATGTTATGTTTTCTTTATAATAAAGGTGTATGATTGATGATAACCCCAAAGCTAAGTTGGTAAATAATGTTAAATGTTCAAATCAAATTATCTCGTATATTTTATAACAGCAGTTATAATAGAGATTAAAAGAACCAGCAAGTCTCAGGTCTACACTTTAATAAAAACCTAACCTAAAAGTCAGAAATAAAAATAATTGCTTCAACGTTTGAAATCAGCTGTTAATGGGAATATTAGAGCAAACAGCTGTTTTATCTGTTATTTTATTCCAATGTTTGCTATGGTAATGAATGTAAATACATTCAAGAAATATGTGTTGGTTCATCAGTCTAGGTCTAACCTAAGTTTTGTTTACGACTAAATTACAAATATTGAAATAAAAAAATGATTTTATCGAAATGAATTATATGAATTATATTAAGGGATAGTGTAGCTTTTTATTAGTAAAACTATTTTTTCAGTCGGTTCAGCAGTTCCAGAGATTACCCCTACATACAAACAAACAAAACACAAACTTTACCTCTTTATATTATTACTGTAGATTAGTATATACATCAGGATAGAAGTAGAACTATTTTTTCAATCGGTTCAACAGTTCCAGAGATTACATAAATAAAAAAAAACAAACAAACTTTAACTCTTTGTAATATTAGTATAGATGGCCAAAATGTGATACAGTAAGTATTTCAAACTGGACAAATAGGTCTAGTAGAGAATAAAGTTGGCATAAGTTTAATACTGATGCTTGTCTCTTTCGTTGTCTTTGTTTGCCATTGTTTAACAAAAAAAAAAAGAAAAAAAGGTAAATAAATAAAAAAATCATAATGAGCACATCTGGTGAGTAAGTAACGCATTAACTACTTTTCAGTTTGTGAATATCGATGTAGCTCAGACCACAGCCTGCAAGTTAGGCAACTATTACAATTTTTAAATTGAATACAACTTCTCACTAATACATTCTATACTATTTTCATTAATACTGAACACATTCTGTATCAAAGATAACAGTTACAACCTAAGTAATTTAACTTTTGAAAAGGTTTGACTTTTACTTGTTGAACCTCAAATACATATTATTTCTAGTAGAAGTAGTGAGCGGTCCTTACTTCTGATTATCTATTATAAACCATGCTTGGGTAATGTCGTTCAGTTTACTGAAGTAGTTCAGTGAATCTCCTTCAGTGAAAGGAACTAGTTCACCATTGTAGTTCCGTAGTTCAATCAGTTCAGAACGTATTGAATAAGATCATTGAGATGTAGTGAGTGATTTATAAATTGTAATACTTCCAAACTACTGATATCAGCGTAGTAATACTAAAACACAATGTGTAAAATTAAGCTATACAATATTATTACATACTAGGGGAAACCACTGCGTGCTCCGCACGCCAACCCCGTTGGAACCCTCTATACACATAATCATGTTATCTTTTCTTTATAATAAAGGTGTAGAATTAATAATACTTCCAAAGCTAAGATGGTAAATAATGTTAAATAATGTTCAAAAAAAACCTAACCTAAAAGTGAGAAACACAATAAATAGTTGCTTCAAAATTTGAAATCAGGTGTTAATGGAAATATTAGAGCAAGCAGCTGTTTTATGTGTTATTTAATTCAGTTGGTTGCTATGCTCATAATTCATCAGTCTAGGCCTAACCTTAGATTTGTTTCTGACTAAATTTACAAATATTGAAATAAAAAATGTTTTTATCAAAATGAATTATAGCCTAGATGTTACTCAGGGATAGTGAAGCTTTTTATTAGTAAAGTTATTTTTTCAATCGGTTCAGTAGTTCCAGAGATTACCCCTACATACAAACAAACAAACAAATTTCACCTCTTTATAATATTAGTACAGACAAGAAGTTTTAATAAATTATCAATCGAATGATAACTGCCACCTTTATAATAATACTGGTGTAATTTATCTTCCCTTGGTTGCTTGGTTATGTCTGACTTCTGTAAGTTTTAGATTTATCACTGCAATAAGAAATGAAAACTACGCTTTGGGACAGATAATACATGGATAATACCATTAACACATTTATCTGAAATTGACAGAGTTTTTGTGTTTAGTGGAAATAGATTGCTCTCTAAATCAGATTTAATAGTTTTGTAAAACTAAATATATTGTTTAAAATTTTATTTTTATTTTACCGATATACTGCTACAAATGTATGCTACAACTCATTGTCTTGGAAACACACATAGAATGCAAAACTTAAATATATTGAAAAACATTATTTATAACTGACTCTTACGGATGACATATAACTTGTTTCTTTATAGAATGGAGATTGTTTTACTTTTAAATATAGTCTACATGTTAAAATGTCGTTTATTTTAAATAAAAATCAAACTCATCTGGCTTGCTTGTTACCAAAACGGGCGCAATTCTTATGAAAATAATAAAATATAAAATACTTTGATGTAACGGAAAATTAAGTTAACTAGACTGGGCTGTTTTCTTTTTAGTCGTGAAATCAAAATTTTTTACACAACCCCTGCAATAATTTAAACAACTTTAAATTTTTTAATATTAAAACGAGACTGATTTTAGTTAATTGGCAGCTCTTTAATTATTTGATATTAAACTCTTTTTTGACGTACTCTTATCTTATTACAATAAAAACATGAGAATACTTGTTATGGTGAGTCAAATATAAACAATTTTTTTTAAATTTATATTTATTGATCACAAAAAAATTACGAAACATTTTGAAACATAGTTCCTTGCAACATTTCCGGATTATTTTTGGAGTTTATGAACCAACTTCAAACAAACTTTGCGGGTGATTTATAAACTAATTGGGCAGAAGATTTTCCTTGTCTTGCTTTTTCTGAGATTTTTTCCAAACCAAGCCTTTCGTTCAAAAGAAATCACCACAATTTTCAAATATAGGTTCTAAGAAGGGTGTTTAATTGTTTCCTCTCCGCATTTCTTCTTAATAACCAGAGCACTATGTCGTCCACATACTTTTTATACGTCAAGTTACTACCCCATCAGCCACAGACTTTTAAGTCAAGTTAACCCATCGGTGATAGACGTTTTTAAGTCAAGTTAACCCATAAGACACTCACCTTTTATAAGTCAAGTTAACCCATCAGTCACAGACTTTTGTCAAGTTAACCCATGGACCACAGACTTTTTTAAGTCAAGGTAACCTATCGGTCACAGAATTTTTAAAGTTAAGTTAATCCATCGGACACATACTTTTTAAGTCAAGTTAACC
>JAGFPH010004398.1:78117-120317 GCA_018207615.1 Philaenus spumarius | reverse complement strand
TGAAGGAGAGGTGTTAATAATTGCTGAATAATCCACATATAACATTTAATTTTAGTTTGAACAATTTGTTTTTATTTTTACAAATTTCCGAAACCCATTTTTTTAAACAGTTTATATTTTTATATATATATTTTTTTTATTTTTGCAACGCTTATCGTTGCAAAATGGCGCCCAACGTGGGGCTGTTGAACGAAGGCGAAATGGATGTCGTGGCGACTTTGGAGGTTTTTTGAGGCATTGTGGCGGACGACTTAATCTCAAATTGTTGAATACAATTTAAAACATGGCAAATAGGGTAGAAATGAACGATTCAGGATTAGACCTGGATCAATCCATCAGTGTGAGTGTACAGGATGAGGTGGTAGATTCAGAGATTAATGAGACAATGAAAGATAGAGAAAATACAGATAAGGTTAGGTCAGATGACAAAAGTGTGGGAGATAAGTTTGATGCAATAATGCAATTCTTGAATGCAAAATTTGAAAGCTTAAATGTAGAGAATAAAGCAAATAATGACAATTTAAAAATGGAAATAAAAACAAATAATGACAATTTAAAAATGGAAATAAAAACAAATAATGACAATTTAAGAATGGAAATAAAAATAAATAATGATAAATTAAACTCTAAGTTAGACAATCTCCAAATAGAGATGACAGATTTAAAAACAGAAAATGATTTAAGATTCAATGAAATTTTAAAAAGCTTAAATGTAAAAGTTGAATCAACTGATAGTAAAGTTAATGACATTTCCAGAGATTTTGAAAGCAAATTAGTAAAAGAGAATAAAGATGTGAACAGTAAGATATATGTTGTAAAGGTGAAAGATGGTGTGACCGAGGTTTGTGACTCTGAAGTTGATAAGTTTAGTAAGCCTATTGTAACAGTGTGTGAGAGTGAAATAGTAAATGTAAATGAAGTAGTTGTGGAAGAATTATGTGACGATTATATTTAAAAAAATGATATTGTAGAGAGTAGGCCTAATGTTGTGAAACTTGAAGTTGGAAAAGTAAATGGAGATGTTAATAATGATGGATTGCAAATGATTCAGAATATAAATGGGAATAGTTTGAATTTGAAGGAAATAAATGTAAATGAAAATGGGCTTATCAACACTTGGAATCGTAAAATTTGGAAATTAATTTTAAACAGGGTTGTGATTTTGTAGGTAAATATTTTGCAATTATAAAGAAAAGTTTGAAAGTAAACAAAAGACAAAAAATTAAACATAGAGGCAAAATTTACAAATTGAATAGTGACAAGAAAGAAAAAATAGTAAAATTAATAAAGCATAGGCTAGGCCTACTTATTTTGAAGAGGCCTACGAGAAAAAAGAAAAAGTTACTTACTTGATTGGTGTTCCATTCTCTTGTATATAGTTTTTTGTTTTTTGTTCCTTTAGTTAAATAATTTATGAAAAATATAAAATTGAAATGTATAATAACTTGCAGTGCGAATGAGGCGAGTATGAAAATTTGAACGGGGAGTGGCAAACTAAAAGACTTAGATTTGTTTTCACTGATTTTAAATTCATTTTAATAAAATGTTGTGGGAGGTTGTACGTTGGATACAGACAATGTATAGCAATGCTGTGACCTTCAACAACATGTTTGGGAGCTTAATGGGGGTTGATTAAGGAGTGAATGATGGGAGGTATGTATGAAGGAAATGTAATGAAACAAATAGTAAATATTTTTCAAATTTCAATTTTATATTTATAATTGATGTTTCTCCATAGTTGTAAGGATGGTGTTTGCTGACGCACACCATCACAAACTTTATTTATTGCTTTTATGTATATACACAGACGTATATTTTTTCTCTTTCCATTCTTATCTGGTTGTACACTCTGATGGAATGATCCATGTACGTTGTTTGAGAGGGGGTCATTGCCATTTTTGAAGGTCTTATTCACAATTTGATATGTAGGTGTGATGTGTTAAACTGGTATGAATGGATGTAAATGTAAATGTAAATTTTAAATATTGTGAAGAATTTGATTTGTGATGTGAATGATTGATTAAAATGTGTTAACTGAGAATGATTGAGTTTAGAGTTGCCACAGGTTAAAGATGAGTGAATTTTAGTTGTTGCCATGGTAATTAATAATGTGTAAAATCTGATTAATGAGTGAATTTTGATTTACAATTGATGTATAATTTTAATTTGAAGGAAATATTGAACCTGATAATGTGTTGAGTGATAAACAATGAAAACTCTAGTACTTGAATGATTGCAATGATGTATAATTTTGATTGATAATTTTGATGATGAATAATAATGTGTAATTTTGATTTTTTCAGTGATGTTGATTGTAATATTTGATTGTGAAACTTGATTTTGATATGTAATTAATTATTGAATATTGTTTTATTGTAACATTTAATTTCAATGTTTGATTGTTTTGAATTGACAGACATGAATTTTTTGATTTTTTGAATTTTTTTTGAAGTTTTGGTTTTTTGGATTTTTTGAATTTTTTTTGTTTGTGGCAACTAATAATTAAATTAAATATAAACATTGGCAAACAAAATCTTTTAAAAATAAGAACAATGATTTGGATTTTTAGATAATAAAGGTAAATAAATATAACTTATAATTTTTGAAATTTTTTAATAATGTAAAGACCAGATTTCTTTGAAATTTTAAAATTTCTTTTTAATTTTCTTTTTTTTCTCTGTTACATGGACTGTGGTGTTTTTGGTGTTCATGAAAGCAAATTCCATGAATTTCTTTCATGAACAGGGGATCTGTAACACTGACAGCCATGTAACAGAAATATTATACGATGAAAATAGATTTATAATTTCCCATAGTGACTAAAGCATAGAGGTTTGGTCTAAATAAATAAAATGACGCAATATATATAATAATAAACATTTATAATTCTTGCATATATATAAATTCCTTTATGACGCAAAATAGTTACAGTAGAATCATTTTTAATAAATAAAGAATAAAGAATAAGCAGACTATAAATAGGTAAAATAAAAAAAAGCAGACTTAAAATATATTAATCAACGAGAATATATAACGTGTATGAACTGTATAAGAAGTTATTTTAACAAGTAGTGCGGTTGAAGTAAACGGTTGAGAAAGACAAATAAATGTTTGAATGAGGTTTGAATAATAAACAGTTTAACAATTAAAAAACAGTTAAAAACAAACACATCTACAAGAAGTCAGCGTATATAACAAGGCGCGTCACAATATCGGCATATGTATCGAGATGCAGGACTAATGAAAACTCCATCTATGATGAGCGTTGAAACAATTCCAATACAGAAGGCTTTGTACTGCTTGCCTACGTGCCTAACTGCACAGAAGAGAACAAGGTAGAACGTAGCAGAACGAAAAAACATGGTGGATGAACTGCGTGTGTTATAGACGGCAGGTGCCGTGGAGTTTGGTGGGAAATGTAGTTTTCTCATCAGTACAATGATAAATGTTGTCTTAAAGTGGAGCAGAGGTGCTTCGGAGTTGCTGTAAACTTAGAAAGTGAAATCCATCGTACAATTTCCATAATAAGTGAGTTTGAAAAATCTTGACATGTGATCAAACAAGTGCCGTTGGTGGAATGAAAATGTGTTAACTATATCGAGTAAATTCAGTGAAATCCTAGGTAAAAGTTTAGAAACAACTGGTATCGTGAGTAAATATGGCCATTATTTTTAAGTTTAGAAGTCTGCATTTTTGAAATTTTACAATTTTTGAGAAATAACTTAACTTCAACTTTTTTCTATTGCGTCATGCTTTTAAAATAGGCTTAGGCCTAACTATAATTTGTAAAGATTGTATATAATTGATTTGTTTAATTCTTTGTAATGTTGATATATCTTGTTGTAAATAATCATTTTTTAACTATGTCAGAGTAAACAAATAGTTGTTCTGCCATGATGTCTTGAATTTCTTTATTGAGCCACGCACATCCAGTTAGCTTGTACTTTAACAGCCAGGTATTCACTCCTGAGAAAGTTAAATTAATTCAATAAATCTTTCATAGTAATTAATAATTATGGATAGACAGATGTAACAGAGCATAGATGAAGTTATATGTGGATTATTATAGGTTATGATCATTATTTTTTTTTTTTATTATTTTTGAGTTATAAAGTGGAGTTTAAGGTGATATTAAGGTATAATTCTACGTTGGAGCTAAGGAGATACATGATGTACGGTGATTTTTGTTTATGGAGGTAAGGTAGTAGGCCTAAGAGGTGTTTTTTGATGATTTAAGGTATTTTATGAACGACGATTTCTGGTGTATTAAGGTGAATAAACAAAAGAAGTGAAGGAGAGGTGTTAATAATTGCTGAATAATCCACATATAACATTTTATTTTAGTTTGAACAATTTTTTTTTATTTTTACAAATTTCAGAAACCCATTTTTTTAAACAGTTTATATTTTTATATATATATATTTTTTATTTTTGCAACGCTTATCGTTGCAACCTTAAAATACAAAAATAATTTAAAATCAATCATCAAATAAGAGTCAATTATCAAGTCGAACTCACTAAGTGAAAATCATCAATCAGTTTAAAATCAATCACCAATTTCAAAAGGCATCGCAGGAACCAGTGGATAAATAGTGTTCAGTGAATGTGCGAATATAGATAAATGAATATCAATAAAGTGTTAAATAAAATAATCAATAAAATATATAGTATCAGTTTAAAAGTGAGTAAAAGGGAAAATCGCCAAATATGTAAGTAATTTAAAATTTTCAATTTATGTTAAGACAGATCTCGAGATTAAGCAAATTAAATCAAATCAAAATCATATCCAGATAATTAAAATAAAATCATAAAAAAATTGTAAATGGAATATTATAAATGTAATAAAATAAATTCACAGCTTTAGAGCAACAATAACTAAGCAATTTGGTCGGGTCTTCTTTATACTCGTATAGAATTAGCTGCCAAGGATTTAATAATACCTAATAAGCAATTGAAAGGAGATTCCGATTCAATTAAAAGGGTTAGAAACTGCTGTTTAGGATAAGGTTTTAAAGTAAGGAATTATGTCAACTTAATTATCAAACTTTTAATTTCAAATATTTTATACAATGTTTAGTTTTTAGCCTATTTTAATAAAGGATAAGTTATATAATTATTAAATATTAAGGAGACTGCATAGTAATTGAATAGTACAGTCTCCCTTAACGAATTATTACGAATAATAATTATCAAAACATCCTGGTAAAATTAGTTTAGTAAATTCAGCAACTTATTATGAAGTAAAATTTAGAGGAAGAGACGATTTGAGAAATTAATCATTAAGAAATTTTATATTAAATAATTTGTACATTTCTTAAGAACAAATTTCAATAATTAAGTATCATGTTAATTCAAGTTTTTTTTTCAATAAATTCAATTTAAAAAATTCTAAATGTTATTAATGTAGAAAAGGTGTAGTCATTAAATTAATCATATGTCATGTACAATATCTTATTATCAATTATACATTTAATACAAACTATTAACGTATCTGAAGTTATTTCAACCAATTAGTTGTGAGTCAGACCTCTCAAGCCAAGCAAAATTGATTCGTAAGTCGAATCTGGTGGAGCCCCCAAATAAGACAAACCATACATGGTTTAGAAATTATGAACCACACACCTCCATATAATAATAATAACCTTACATGTTAAAGTCGCCCAAATCAAAATAGTAACCTTACACAGTTTACAGAACAAGATATATTTTTAAGATTATTTACAAACTATAGCTATTTTAAATTTTGTACATGAAGTGTTATCTAGATTATCACAGGAACTGAAGGTGACACCATATCCCTGAAAAAGAAAATCTGTTTAGCCACATGTAGTTTATCAGACTAATTATTAATGAAATAAAGTGACAAGTAAAAAAGATTTTCTTAATTTCGATTATTTACTATATGTGTCCTTTATCAGATAAATTTGGCTTGATTAGTGCTCTTTAAACAGGCGTATGTTTAAAGAGGTTTTAAATGTGTATGATATGTAGATAAAATATAAATTATTTATCAACTAATGGAGACCCCTTCGAGCTCCGCACGCCAACCCCCGATGGAACCTTCTAAAAACATATGTTATGTTTTATTTATAATAAAGGAGTAGGATTAATAATAACCTCAAAACTAAGATAGTAAATATGTTAAATGTTCAAATCAAATTATTTCGTATATTTTATAACAGCAGTTATAATAAAGGTTGAAATAACCAGTAAGGCTGAGGTCTATACTTTATAAAAAACTTAACCAAAAAGTTAGAAATAGAAACAATCAATTTTTGTATATTTTGAAATCAGCTGTTAATATTGGTTACTCGCTATCAATTACCGTATATTATCAATAAATATGCCTAATATTAAATTATAACGTCTTATTTATTTTTAATTAGGATGTAACATTGTTTGTCTTATTTTAAAATTCCACAGCGCAAGTTTTTATTGGTTTGTATGTGTTAATACATGTGTTTGTTCAGTCTAGGCCTAACTTAAAATGTTATTTTGTACTAAGCTGGACATCCGAATCAACTGTTTTATCTGTTATTTTATTCAATTGGTTGCTATGGTAATAAATGTAAATACATTCAAGAAATATATGTGTTGATTCATCAGTCTAGGCCTAACCTAAAATTATGTTTAATTTATTTTACTTTCCTTAAGGGCAATATACACACTTAATTTATGTTTTTGTGCACCTCTTTGCATAGTACGTTTTGAATAATATAATAAGTTTCATTTTTCAACTGTCGTTTTTTAGTTGTTCATAAAGTTGCTTATTTATTGGTATTACAGCTGATAACGATATGGGTTTAACCCCAACTTGATCCTGTGAATTTGTTCTGACTAAATTTACAAAAAATATTGAAATAAAAATGATTTTATCAATATGAATTCTTGTTATTTATTTAAACATACGCCTATTTAAAGAGCACTAATCAAGTCACATATATCTGATAAAGGACACATACATAATCAGTTAATATTATAATTGACTAGTAAATAGTCGAAATTAAGAAAATCTTTTTTACTTGTCACTTTATTTGATCAATAATTAGTCTGACAAACTACATGTGACGAAACAGATTTTCTTTTTCAGGGATATGGTTTCACCTTCAGCTCCTGTAAGAATCTATATAACACTTTATGTACAAAATTGTAAATAGCTATAGTTTGTAAATAATCCTAAAAATATATATTTTTCTGTAAACTGTCTTTAATTTTAAAACAAAGTGAACACTTAATAGCATCGCAACTATATCGTGTTTGGACTTAATGTTCTTGTTATTTGATGCACATCACAAAAATGACGTTATTTTTAAACTTTATGGTGAAATGCAAAAAATTGTACCGACTTTAACTTGAGCACAGTAGGTGACTCATGACCAAAACCCGGAGCGGCCGAGCGAGGGCTGATTAGGGGTAGGGACACCTCCCCGACCGTCCTAAGCTCTCAGCCGCCACGAATCTTTGCGCAAGGTATAATAATAACCATAAAGCTAAGATAGTAAATAATGTTAAATGTTCAAACCAAATTATTTCGTATATTTTATAACAGCAATTATAATAAAGGTTAACAGAGTAACTTTAGGTATTTTAGGTGAAGATTTTACGTCTACACTTTAATAAAAACCTAACCTAAAAGTTAGAAATACGAATAATTGCTTGAAAGTATGAAATCATCTGTTAGTGGAAATATTCGAGCAAACTGCTGTTTTATCTGTTATTTTATTCAATTGGTTGCAATGGTAATAAATGTAAATACATGTGTTGGTTCATCATCTAGGCCTAACCTAAGATTTTTCTGGCTAAATTTACAAATAATGAAATAAAAAATGTTTTGATCAAAATGAATTATAGCCTATGTTTCTCAGGAATAGTAGAGCTTTGTATTAGTAAAACTATTTTTTCAATCGGTTCAGTAGTTCCAGATTACCCCTACATACAAACAAACAAATGTTACCTCTATATAATAGTAGTATAGATAACAAACCCAAAGCTAAGATGGTAAATAATGTTAAATGTTCAAATCAAATTATTTCGTATATTTTATAATAGCAGTTATAATAAAGGTTAAAAGAACCAGCAAGGCTCAGGTCTACACTTTAATAAAAACCTAACCTACAAGTTAGAAATACAAATAATTGCTTCAAAGTAATCGGTTGTTAATGAAAATATTGGAGAAAACTGTTGTTTTTTATATGTTATTTTATTCAATTGGTTGCAATGGTAATAAATGTAAATACATGTGTTGGTTCATCAGTCTAAGCCTAACCTAAGATTTTTTCCAACCAATTTTACAAATATTGAAAAAAATATGTTTATCAAAATGAATTATTGCTTATGTTACTCGGCGATAGTGTAGCTTTTTATTAGTAAAACTATTTTTTTATTCGGTTCAGTATTTCCAGATATTACCCCTACATACAAACAAACAAATGTTACCTCTTTATAATAGTAGTATAGATAACAAACCCAAAGCTAAGATGTTAAATAATGTTAAATGTTCAAATCAAATTATTTCGTATATTTTATAATAGCAGTTATAATAAAGGTTAAAAGAACCAGCAAGGCTCAGATCTACACTTTAATAAAAACCTAACCTAAAAGTTAGAAATACAAATAATTGCTTCAAAGTAATCGGCTGTTAAATGAAAATATTGGAGAAAACTGTTATTTTTATATGTTATTTTATTCAATCGGTTGCAATGGTAATAAATGTAAATACATGTGTTGGTTCATCAGTTTAAGCCTAACCTAAGATTTTTCCAATCACCTTTACAGATATTGAAAAAAATATATTTAACAAAATTAATTATAGCTTATGTTACTCAGCGATAGTGTAGCTTTTTATTAGTAAAACTATTTTTTCATTCGGTTCAGTAGTTCCAGAGACTACCCCCTACATGCAAACAAAAATGTTTACCTCTTTATAATATTATTACAGACAAATCAATTAAATAGTTTTAGAACAATCGTTTTAACATATATATTTTTTATATTTTATTTTAATAATCATACACATATTGAGGTGTGTAAATATAAATACTAATACTAAAATTTATCACCGTATCAAACTAAATTCTTCATGGATCAAAACTTACCCCGAGACATTACGACGTTTTTATTTACATTTTCTCTATCTAATATTTTCTCTATCTCTTCCATACCATTTTATTCTATACATTTGTTTAAAATTTTTGTCAAAGGTTTAATGTATTATCATGGAGATAATCTTTACTAAATCAACGAAATTTTGTATTAAAATAACCCTCTAGAATGGTAGCTTTAATTTTATGATTCACTTTGATGCTGTCGAACAAGTCAGCAACATGATTTATTTCACTGCTAATCATAATGTACACTTTATGGAAAAGTTTCGATGATTTAAAAATGTATATTTGTTTTATTTATGGAAGTTGAAAAAGAAATGATAGTCAAGATCGTTTTCCTGTGGTTTGAGTGATAGCGTATTTCATTTTCATTGAAGGCAAATTTAATCGATTGTTTTGGTATGAAACTGCGAGTTAAAAATATATGTATAATCATAAATGTAATTTAAAAATAAGCACAATGTCATTTGTGTGATATAAACTTTAATGAAGCTGAGAGTTGTAAATCTCTCAAAGAAGTCCTTTATTTGTGTGGTTGCAAGTCAGATAAATAATAAACCTGCTGCGGTTTCAAACTATACTCCTCATGACCCAGTTTTAGATTCATATTTAATACAACGTATAAAGAAGACCACGTTGTGGAGGTTTATTTAATGTAGCACAGCAATTTGTGTGGAATAATAAATGTCGTTATGTTTTTGTATTTTAAGTTTAGTTTAACATTAGTTACAGGTTAATTGTATGAAACTATCGTAGTGAAATTGTTTTCTCAAAGTAATTCACAGAGCCTTAAGAATCATATAAGCTTCATTCCTCTCCTTTTATTATAAATGCTAAAAAAAGGTACTAAAAAATTCTATGTTCATGGTACAATAATTTTAATTAAATACCTTTTCTTGTGAAATTGTATTCAATAATGATGTATGTAATAATGTACTTTATCTATAGAACAGCAATTACTTTTGATCCTTACCTTACTGTCTTCAATGCCAGTTAGCCAGTTACACTGATAGTGCAAGTAAAACGAACGCCAGTAACTAGGTTCGAACCTTATTAGCAACTGTGTAAGTTCCAATTGTAGCAAATTGAACGAACACTTTTAACCACTTCGCCACTCTAATCCTAGGTGCTCTTTTTTCTTCTCCTCAAAGTTTGCAGACAATACAGTGTTAAGTTTCGCGCATGTGTAGACCCTATGAAGTACATTGGGCCCGGTCAAAATACCTACCACCACATTCAGGCTCTTTCGCTGTCGGAACTTCCCACACACATAACAAATTTTTAGTGTGAACAATGGTGCAGAACAATTTCAATTATTAAGTTATGAATGTTGAAAGAATGGGCTATTCTGAGAGATGATCGGACCTGTACGTTCGTATGTTTTATTTTTATTACAAAGACAGTAACTGAATTTGTAGAGATTGAATTGATTTCAGATGTTCAATAACGTCGAAGCAAAGGTCGGCAGAACACTTATTTAACTACTGAGGTGGTACTGGGCTAAATAATTCTGCCTCGCCCTTTACGTTTTATTATTTTTAATTGCTAAATAATAATTATTAGTTTTTTAAGGTGTAGAACAACTGGAAGAAATCATGTAACCCATGACCATTGGGCTCGGTTTGACTGATGCATTTCACTTCAATGTAAAACAATTTAATAATAAGTGTTTTATAAAATACCTACCTACCTATTTTATTATATTGTTTTACGTTACACAGTTTCCATTCTTTTACCAACCACTGTTTATCATAAGCTTTAACTATATACCTAACGTTTTACGTACCTGCGTATACGTATATTGGAGCATTTACTTTGATTTTAATAAGGAAGCGGCTGACTACTTCCTGCATTCGTCATTTTACTTTGCATAACTACTGTATTCAAGGTTCGGAAATAGTATATTTCACACCAAGGGCCAAAAGTGGGGTTTTGCTGGCCCCGGAGTCTTCAAAACATTTGAGGGCAGTATAAAACCCTTTCGGCAGATGTGAGGGTGCTTTTTTTCACCATACTATGTACACTTAGAAGAAATAAGTTATTTAAACCATATTTATTTTGACATATTCTTCGTTACATCTAACCTTTCATTTATCGGGTAACAAATTTTCACCAATTTGCTCAGCTTCCCTCTTCAATGAAGCTGGAATGTTCATTTTAATAGTTAATGTTTAAAATAAATAATAACACTAATAACTAATCACAAACACTATTAAGGCTAGTGTAAATTCAACGGTAACTTCACACAGTAACGTTCAACAACTAACCAACAAACAAAACAGCAACAACATTAATATCGTTAAATTAATAATAACAATACAATAATCAGCTGTTTTCACTGCTGTATATTTCACACTTGCCGCATGTTAATTGTATCGATTGAGTTTGAGTGCACAGCTGTTTTACCTAGGGTGATGTAAAATTTTGCAGGCCTAGGGCAGCAAATCGTAACTTTCAGCCCGAATATTATGTTCGCAAAACAGCTATGTAGTATGGTGCATATATACATTATACAGTATATGCATATATAATTATTATACATTGTTCAGAATTTTATCTGTTTTTTCAAAGTATAGTTTATCACGTGCTTACTTTACATGTTACGAAGGAAAAGTCTCTAAAATAATGTTTTTTTTTTTTTTATTGTACAAAGTAAAAGTTTTTTTACGCCCTTTCGCACAAACCAAATTTCGTCCAAAAAATTATAATAACATGAATTTTAGGTGGGTTTCTTGTCTTTATTTCAATATAGGATCACTGCTGATTTTTAGTAATTTAAAAAAATGATTTTTCATATTTGACGAAATAATTTCTGTTGGTTCATATTCAGCACACTAAAAACATAACGTATGCCACTAAAAACACCAGACCTCACTTCAAACTACCATTTTACTGAATTAAAAATTCTGTAAAGCAAGGAGATAGTTTATGTCAAGGAAAAACTTCATATAAAAATTTGTCATAAAACACTGCTTTTAACAGCCATGAGCCACGTTGGTTTTTTTACTAAATCATTTATATTTTTAGAACGACTTAACCGATTGAAATTTTGCACGTTACTTACCAATGTAAACACCTTGTTTGACAAAAATAACAAATTTTTTGTATTAATCTGTTTAAAAATAGCGGGTATTTAAACTTTTTAAATGGGAACAACATTTTTATAAAAAAACTTCAAGAGTAAATTTTTGTTGCCTGTTTATTTTCTATCGAATGTTATAACTTTTACCAAACAAAGGATATTAGTAAAACGGCATCCATAATACATAGGAACAAAGCGTAGGCTGTAATTAATGTGCACTGCCAATTAACTAAATTCGACGTTGTTCGATAGTTTTAAAAGTTGTACCACTCAATAGGAAATTGAACGTGATAAACAAATCGCTTAATTTTTTTATACAGCTTTACTGTTTTTGAATTATTTTTATTTAATACGTTTAAAGACCACCTTTTTGGAACGGACTATTTTAAAAAGTTGATTATTTTGATCAACTTATTACTTTATATTCATGAGTAATTTCAACCTTATCGGTTAAGTTCTAGAGACACAAGTTATTTATTATAACTAAGTGAGTTATTATTTATCCCAACGAAGTTCATAAAGTGCTTATAGTAGGTACAGTTGGCTATGTATTTCTTGTTACTAATTTTAAGATTTGATTAAGTTTTTGGTGTATTTATATATAACAGTATTTTTAGTTTTTTATTTTAAGTTTGTTTTCTTCCTAATTTAACATTTTATTCCACATTGTTCTAGTCTTATTTTGTTACAGCAGGACTGGTAATGATAGTTGTTAACCAAAAATTGTTTTCTCTTAAAAAAAAATAATCATTGTTAAGCCCCATTTGATGAACGTGGTTCAATTATATAGTACACCATCCATGCCAATGCATATCCTGTCACCGTCATACCCAAGAAGATTCTTTAAAAATTACTTTAAAAATATGTGTACTTTATTTATTTTCCTCTAAATATTTACAAGTTATTCGTTTCTGTGTTTAAAATGTACGTAGCATTGTATGTAGACAAATTGCATACAGTACAAAAATAATAACACTTATTTCAATTCCGACGCGTATTGTAACAGCTGTCGTTTAACACGCCTTCTTGATTGAAAACATTATCCGTCTCAGCTGTCAAATGTTCTGTGAAAAGTCCTGTCTTCTATGTGCTCTTGAATATATTTCCGTTTTATGTATACTCGCAATGTAATAAATATTTATGAGTTTGCTGATGTGTTATACTATATGAAGATAAAACTTGTGAATGAATATAGATAAGTAATATACTTTACACCAACCCTAATGTTTTGTTGATTTAAAGAACACTCTACATTATTGTGTAAGTTTCTGTCTCTAAGATAAATATTAAAGGGGAAATACCAGTGTTATAATAATTATGTAAGTGCAATGTTTTTACTTATTTATAAGTTAATCGATTTGTATTATTTATATTTTGATTTACTACTTATTTTTCTGTTAAAATATGTATTTTTTAATTAGTACAAAAATTACGTATTCCTCCTAAAAAACTATTTCCAGACAAGGCACGAGTAACCAGACACTAAAAAGTGAGGAATGATAATTTAACAGAATGTTATCAGTGTTGTGTTTCTTTAAATGATTAGGATGATGATTAAAAAATCTAATATCAGATTATTTAGGACTTTGGAACGCTATCAAATGTTGTTTGTACATTTGTATGACCTGTATTGTATTTATCATTGATTCGGTTTCTTATTAATTTACGCTGTTAATTCCAAAACTAATTTTTCTGTGATATAAACACGGGAGTACAATTAATACAAGCTGCATGAAAACATTTCTACAGGTTTGAATCCTCTTTTGGTTACCAGAGTTCAACCTACTTTCAATATATATGATGATCCTCTGACATTAGTGCAACTATCACACAATATAAATGCTACCGTAACAAAGAAGAGGAAAACCCTCTTTTGATCTATAATTTGAAAAATGACAGCTCTTATTTACAAAACAAAGTGTTAATTACTATAACACCATAGATTATAAATAAGTCTATTAAAACTAATAACTTCAAGAAATAAAAGTAAGTATATTAGATTGCAGTAAGAGAGATTTACTATTTACCATTTACCTTATAGTTTTGCTCAAGTGTTGTATTGACTCTACGTGAATAAATTCCCTTAAGTAATTTTAGGGTTATATAAATTAATGCGGGAGGTATAATTTATTCAGTCTTTTTACGAAGTCTGAGCATAAGTTAAAATAGTGAAGTAATTTTAAATCAAAATTACCCCATTACCTAAAAAAACTCTTTGGCATGTATGTTGTATTTAGCTAGTGTAATAACATACTAAACGTTCTCTCAAAAACCTGTGCTACGGTCGCCATCTTGGAAAATGGCATCAAAAAACTATTCATCCTATAAAAAAAGTTTTAAATAAATAATTTTTTGTCACAAAAAGAGCTACAACTTTTGTTCTTAGCAATTTTCAATTAAAATAACCATTTAGCCATACAATGCTATATTTGGAAAACAATTTTGATAATTGGTAAGAAATACAAAAACACTAATTACCGTTAAGAGAAGTTATAAAAATTAACAAAAAAAATTTTGTTTTTATTTAAAGATTATAATTTCCTGAACAGTTTCATACCAATAAAATAACTTTTCTCTTTTCATATTTTATGTGAATTTTTAATTGTTACACTGCTGATGCCTTCCTTGCATTTCGCTACCAAGCTAGGCTACCATGATAAACTCATACTGAGTTGACTATGGTACAAGCATGGTATTTGGTATGTATGTTGAATTTACCTACTGGAGAAAATATAATAAAAGTCCTCGCAAAAAAACACCTGTGATATGGCAGTTATCTTGGAAAATTAATATTAAATTTTACAAGAATTACGAAATTAAATATAAAGAAGTGGAAATAATTTAATATCATCTAAAGTAAAAAACAACCACCTTTAATACATTTTTTTGCTAAATCCATACAATTAACATAACATGGTATACGTTATTATTTTTTCAGTTTTGTGTTTTTGTACTTTTGTGTAAATTTTGTTTTATGTAAATAATGTAGTAACTTGTTTTTGTTTTATTTTGTGTTGAGAAATGGCAACTTTGTAAACTATATGTTACCATGGTTATCTACCATTATTTCACAACAATATTATTGTTAAAATACATTCTTGAATAAATATAAATTCAATTATTGACATATTCACTGTAAAAAGTGTTTCCAAAGATCTAATCACTTTCATTACTACTTTTAAGTACCTACATAAAAAATCATATTTTTTTACTTATTCGACTTTATATATCCAAAATAGGCTTACTCAATAAAATAATTTTGTTAAACCTAAATTTTTTTAAATCTATATATATAAAAGCCAAAACCCACTGACTCACTGACTCACTCATCACGATTTCTCAAAAACTACCGAACGGATTGGAATGAAATTTGGTATGTAGCTTCCTCTAGGGCCATAGGTGCTCACTAAGAAAGGTACGAAAAATTTCGAAATTTTAGGAGGGGTTTGCGGGGGATCAAAGTTACTAAAATCATAATTTCAGATCTTTTATTATTATGAAAATAGTGCTTTTATTATTTAAGATCTATATATATAAAAGCCAAATGCCACTCACTGACTGAACACTTAAAAAGAATACAATTACGTAAAAAAAGTAAATTACACCACGGGCAACGCCGTACGGGTCAGCTAGTATATAGATAAAAGCCAAAACCCACTGACTCACTGACTCACTCATTACGATTTCTCAAAAACTACCCAACGGATTAGGATGAAATTTGGTATGTAGCTTCCTCTAGGGCCATAGGTGCTCACTAAGAAAGAGTTTGAAAAAATTCGAAATTTTAGGGGGGATTTGGGGGGATCAAAGTTGTTAAAAAACGATTTCTTCAAAACTACCGAATGGATTGGAATGAAATTTGGTATGTAGCTTCCTCTAGGGCCATAGGTGCTTACTAAGAAAGGGTTTGAAAAAATTCGAAATTTTAGGGGGGTTTGGGGATCAAAGTTATTAAGTCACGATCTCTTTAAAACTACCGAATGGATTGGAATGAAATTTGGTATGTAGCTTCCTCTAGGGACATAGGTGCTCACTAAGAAAGGGTATGAAAAATTTCGAAATTTTAGGAGGGGTTTGGGGGATCAAAGTTACTAAAATCATAATTTCAGATCTTTTATTATTATGACAATAGTGCTTTTATTATTTAAGATCCATATA
Source organism: Philaenus spumarius (assembly GCA_018207615.1). NCBI lineage: Eukaryota > Metazoa > Arthropoda > Insecta > Hemiptera > Aphrophoridae > Philaenus > Philaenus spumarius. Next base: position 103,973 of record JAGFPH010004398.1, on the reverse strand, counting down.
TATAAAAGCCAAATACCACTCACTGATTGAACACTTAAAAAGAATACAATTACGTTAAAAAGACTGAAAATACCAACCACCACGGGCAACGCCGTACGGGTCAGCTAGTTATTTATAATCGTCACATTTTGTGTAAAAAAGTATTATTTTCAAAGCTCTAAACTATTATTCTTATTTTTAATTTAATTACAAAACAAAATAATTTAAGGATTATTTTGACCGATTATATTCAAAATAGGCCTTCTCATTGAATTTTAATCTCTCAATAATTTGTTCCTTATTCTCTGGTTTAATCCAAACAAAATGATATAATAAAAGTTATGCTTACTGTTTATAGTATTTTTTGGCTAATTTACAAAAATACTTCTTCAGTCATATTTTAATTGGATCTGGTGGAGGAGCCAAGTGTCAAATAATTAGAGCGCAAAACTAGAGATTACCATGGGTTCCAACATAAATCTCAAAACAAAAAAATCAATACAGTAAAACAAACCATGGGAAACTCAATAATGGAGTTTATTATGGTAGACTAGCTTGGAAACGAAATACATCGAAGGCATCAGCAGTGTAACATTTAAAAATTCACATAAAATATAATGAAAAGAGAAAAGTTATGTTATTGGTATGAAACTGTTCAGTAAATTACAATCTTTAAATTGAAATACAAAATTTTTCGTTAAACATTTTTTTTATAACTTCCTTTAACGATATTGTTTTTTTTTTACAAATTGTCAAAGTTGTTTTCCAAATATTGCATTTTGGCTAAAAGGTTTATTGAAAATTGCTTACAACAAAAATTGTAGATCCTTTTGTGACAAACATTATTTATTTAAAAAAAATTATAGGATGAATAGTTTTTAGTTATGGCGGAAAAATTAATTATTTTTTTTATTTTTTAACTTTAAAAAAAGTTATGGTTTTTGGACGCCATTTTCAAAGATGACGGCCTAGCACAGGTTTTTTTTGCGAGGACGTTTAGTATGTTATTACAGTAGCTAAATACAACATACATAACAAATCCCTAGCTAATAAGAGTTTATTTAGGTAATTTGCCTAACATGACTGGACTAAACGGGATATTTATTTTGTTTTGTGTGTTAGTCTGGCTACTCAGGTACGTTTGAAAATGCACTAGATGGCCAAATATAATTTGCTATGTGTACTTTGGGGTGATTTTAAAACAGTCCCAATTATTTTATATTAATTTGAAAAAAATTTACAGTGTTGTTTAACATTTTGATGTTATGATATTTTTTAAACGTCAAAGGATAAATCCAAAATAAAAAATATGGCTTTGGAATTTGTAATAATACAAGTCTGTTTGTCCCTGTTTCTATTACATTAAGAAAAACGCGTTTCGAATTTTTAAAGTAATTTATGAGGAATAAATTACTAGATGAGTAGCCTACATCTTACTCAGTTGTAATAGAAAAAAATATATTTACGGAAATATAAGCTTAGTTAATTTAGTTTGTACTATAGTGCCTATGTCAAGCAGTCTTATTCCATGTACTTATTATTCCATGACAGCTGTTCCGGTATTACATTATACCATCATCAGATGAAAAAAAAAAAAACACTCACATATCACATACAAACATTAGTACACATTACACAGAAATAAACATACAAATTTGGTACGGTACTACAATACACGTTGAAAGTCATATAAAATTAATAATTAGACTATGTTGCCACGTCCTACTCATGTAGTAGTCAACTACTCTACTACTTCAACTACTTAATGTAATACCGAAACAGCTAACATGGAATAATAAATAGAAACTACAAGACTGCTTAACGGAAGTTTTATAGTATAAACTTTCTTACTAAGCAGTCGCAAGGCATTATGGAAATTATTAGTTAATTTGTTAAAAAGTTCTTAACTCAAACAGTTTGGACATAATTATAGCAAATAAAAAATGAGTAAATTAATTAAAAGAGCTAATTTCGTTTATTACAGAATAAATAATTCCGTGCTTTATTGTTCCATCCATAGTAACAGTCTTGTTATTGAAATATAAAAAATAATATTTGCTATTAAATTGCGAAGGTCTAATGAACATTTAACTTCAATAGCTATTTAACTTCGACACACTATTAAAATTTTTATTAAACAAATACTATTTTTTATGGAAAAAACTGTAGTTTTAAATTTGAGAAATTAGAATTTTTAAATAATTTTTATATTTTTTTTTATATTATAAATAATCCAGAACATTTTCTTGTCAGTAAAATTTCTGGTTGAATTGATACCTTTTTATTTTTCAAATAAAAGTTTGGTAAATTGTTATGGTTGAACAAATACAATGCAGATAATGTTGTGGGATGTTAGTGGATCACAAACTTAAAAGATTCGTTTTTAGAGTGAACTTAAAACGGCCATGTAAAATGTTGAGACGATCCATGAAAGCAATAATATGTTACCTTTAATAGTAGGTAGTATAAATCGTGTTTAAGCATATTAAACATTTTTCAGAACCAAACGAAATTGCCCAGGTTTGGTACACCTTGCCAATATTAGTAAACATATTTTTAATAATTTTTTCATGCAAGATTTACTGGGAAAACGATGGCGAGGTGAAGGACCCATTATGGGTAGTGAACGATACTAAGCCGTTTTCTACTTAATGCTACTATACATAAAATTATAAAACAGTAAATTTGATTATTTTTATAATTTAAATACGACTTTAATACAAGGCGCAAATAATGTAATTAGTTTTATACTTACTATATCTCCATTTATTATTGGGGTATATTAAGTACATGTTACGGACTTTATGTTTACTTCGGTATTCAATACAGAGGAAGAATAAAACACTGGGTCACGAGAAATATAATTTGAAACTGCAGCAGATTTTACTATTTATCTTAAAATCCCTTCTTACACCAGGGGCATCTTTGCAATGTCGGTTTTAACTTTACTAGGATTTACAACTCTAAACTGTTGCTGTTTCAACGTAAGATAAATGATAGATCTATCTTCAATTACAGCTATGTGTTTAGCGAAGAAATTACAGAAGATTCCCGGATTTATATTAATCAACATCTCTATGTAAGAGAAATCAATATAACTTTTAACTATCGTGACTTACTGCACAGGTAACAGAACTATTAGTTGTATAGTTGTAAAGAACTAGTGGTTCTTTTATCTGTGCTTACTGGCAGCAATCCTTTTGAAGTTTTTTCTTCAAATTAAACTTTCACTAAATTTCACTACGAGACACATGTTTCGGACCTTATCGCCCATCGTCGGGTATTAAAAAACACTTAATTAATTTCAACATGAACACAACATTACAGTCATCCACGTAACACTCGAGCACAGTGAATACATAAATGTTCACATCAATGTCTCTGCGCCGGCTTTACACGGGTACTGTGTTATTATCTGCTTTATGCAATGTAGTTATGCAAAAAGGCAATTACATGAATCTCATGGAAGAGTAAAAAATTTATCAAAATGAACTTCAGAACCCTTATAGGTTATTAAATGACAAACAAGTAAACTATTTTAACACAATTTACGAAATGAGGAAGCAAATGTCGATTTCAGAGGTTTTAAAAACTAAACACCTTTGCTACATACACATGATTGTGTACTATATATAGTAGATTGTGACGGTAAAATCCGATTCACAGCCCGCAAAATGTTTTTTACGCGGTGCGCCTATATAAGTATTCACTTCAAAAAACTGTGCCGCAAATCCCACCTTCGGACTAATAAGCCTGATAGCAGATAATAACACAATACACCGTGCATTGCCGGCGCATAGACATTGGTGTGCAGATTTATTTATTAATTGTGCGAGAGTGTTATGTGGATGACTTTAATTTTGTGTTCATGTCGAATGTTTTAATTAAGTGTTTTTCATCACCCGACGATGGACGATAAGGTCCGAAACACGTGTCTTGCAGTTTATTAGTGAAAGTTTATTTAAAGGAAAACCTTCAAAAGGGTTCCTGGCGGTAAGTCACAATAGCTACTTATGAAAATATCCGTCTCCAAATCATGAGCGAAAATCATTATTTAAAAGATTGAACTGCTTTTTAAATCACTCTTAATCGTTATTAAACTCATTCTTTACCACTGGAATTATTCGTATCAGAATTGTGATTTATGATTTACTTCACAGAATACATGCATTCGGATTTGCATCAAGTTATCATTTGAAAATAAGCTGAACATTTTGTAAATTACTTGTGCTTCAATTGATAATTTAGCGGATAATAAAAAAGTAAAGTAATAGGAGTTTTAAAAGATTCGTAAATAACAAGTACAACATATTCACGTTTAACTTCGCTCTTATGGGGAATAAGTTCGATAATATGGTTGAGGTGCATCAGAGGCTTATATTATATATAACTTATAAAAAACTCTTTCGTGATTTATAATCCAACCTGACACAAGTTCTGCTCGCATAGTCGCATCAGCAAAAGTTTACTCTGTGCAATATAGGACAGTCTTTGAACTTTCATTACAGAAGCCAATTTTAAGTTTGTATTGCTTCTGAAAGCACGCAAACATTTTAAAGAGTAAATCAGTCTCTGACAACTTTAGGTTAAGTATCAGAGGTCTACAAATAACTTCCTTATCTTGCAATATTTAAAGTTACAAAAAGTTGTAAAATTTAAGTATCTATCTTATCTCTGCTGAAACTAAAAATGTATGCGGAATATTTCCACAGACAAAACATATTGTACACATATATGGGATAAGAAAAGTGTTACAAATGTGAGCCAAAATGGTGACCTTTGTGTAACAATTTCTATCATGACATGATCACTCTGCGTACCCGAAGTCTTTGTGTGGTTTATCTTAATGTAACTGATACATTGAAAATTAACTGGCATGTCTTTACTAAGTGAGTATCTATTTGGAACAGTTTTAAAATAGAATTTATTAAAAATTTGCTTTTTGTTTATTCAAATCCAACAAAAATACTATGATTTTGATAAAACTTTAATAATGCATTAAGCAGACCATCCATATAACTAACATAAGGTTATGTATCATGAAGTTTTTGAAAATGAAACTAAGCAGTGATTGAAAAAAGGGTTAAATTAAATGAATGTGAGATAATGTAGTACACATACTCAGATTAACCTAGATTTGTATTATCTTTTGTTTGGATTGTGGGGTTAATCAATTTTGACTTTTGAGGTAAATACTAACACTTTTTCTGAGGTGTTTTACTTCAGACGTGTGTAGATGTGACCCCCAAGAGGAGGTTAGAAATATTTAAAGGCAACGATTGACTTTATAAAAGAGCGTCTTGAACAGATTTACATCCAAAATTTTCTAGTCAGAACTAATGGTATGTAAAACAAGATGCAGCTTTCTTAGCAGGGTTTAAGTATTTGAGTCAGAAAAAGTTAAATATATATGAATTGACTTGGATTTGATCAAAAACTGAAAGTTTGCTTCTTGTTCGTAAGTCGAGGAAACCAATCTGTAACACGTTGTGCCCTTAGTGACAGCTGGTCAACTAGGTCAGCAAATCATACAAGCATTTCTTTCTATGACGTGATTTATTATTTTATTCTGACCCACGGTTTTGTGTCTCCACTGTCTCAAGAAATTTCAAATATTGCTTATGATAAGTCAGTTTATTGTGCTTTTTTTTGTGAAACGGATCTGTTGGATACTTGAATTTAATATTACACCTCTTAAATAAAAAGTATAAAATAATAAATATAGTTCAGAAAATAACAATGCATTTGAAACAAAAAACACCTAGCCTTTGTACGTTTATTTAGTCAGAACTGATTATCAGCTCATGTTTATTAATTTGTAGTAACGGGTATTTTTAGAGAACCTCCTCATCGAAATATATTATGACACCTGATTATGTTAAGCCACACACAAATAATATTTAACAAATAAAAACTGCAAGCTCAACATATTTTATAATCTATAGCAAATTTTAGACATGAGTCACAAACTATGACCATCATCGACAACATTAAGGGTCTTCTGTAGTGGCTTCCATCTTGAATTTTTATCCAGTAAAAGCGATGTTAAATTTAAAACCATTTATTTCGTTTATTTTTTATCACAAAATTGTTTGCAAGGTCTCATTTTAACCACAGTCACAATACACAACCGTTTTTGCGTTTCACATTTTTTTAGAACCCGTTCTTGACGTACCAAGTTTGTACGTTTTTCCTTACACGATAATAAAACATTTATAATTAAAAGTGAATCGCAAACCAGTTCCGCAATTTTATAAAGAATATTCAGGTTTTTTTCAGCACTCAATTACAAAAGATGGATTTATAAAATGGTTTTAAATAAAGCAATGCCAAAGCGCTCAGCAGTAAGAAACTCCACTGTTTAGATAGGGTGGAGCGGAGTCGCCGGTTGCTTTCTCTTTTACTGGAGCAGACCCTTAAGTCAACGACCTATTTAAAATCATTTTTAAGCAATGACGTTAGAGATTACTTTCAAATAAACATACAAATTACCAAATCACCTTTCTAGGCATGAAATTGAATTTCACAGAATATAACATACATTTTCGGCTGGTTGTTTATAAAGGCACTTCCTTTCCAACCATCATAGTAAAGTTTGGAAGGGCATTCGAAATTGACAAAGAGAAATCAGCATTTGTAACATGCAATTTAATTGCATCCAAATTTAAAGTATTTGAAAAGTTAAAATGTCCGGAAAGGATTCGATTTGATTGTGCACTCATTTGATATATATATATACATATATTATTTTTTTTAGAGACACACGTTTGTTATCATTCAAAATATATTTCGTGATGGCCAGTAATTTTGGCTTTTTATGTACTTTGCTTTCACATATCATGAGTTGCGGGTTCTCATTTAAAAATGTTAATACCTTAAAAACTTAAAAATTATTGAGAGGGGTAACATTTAAAACTATCATAGAATGCAATTTACGTCACCTAATTAAAAGTGGTTTACTTTGCTCTATTTAATCGGTTACGTGAGAAAAGGAAGGTTAAAACTACTTAGTATAACATTTTGTACAAATTTATTCAAACTAAATTAACAGACTTATGATGTTAAAAACACCAATATCACTATTCAATTAATACAAATGTACAAATTTGTAATTATTTTCAGATATAACAATATTATCAACCAATAAAATCTACTTCTTACATCTTATTAGTAACACAAATTATTATTCTCTTCACAGTAAAATTAAATAATTTTAAAACTATCAGCTCAATTATACAAAGTATACTGTTTAGTAAACATTACTTCTAGTTCAAACACAATTTTTATGAGTTCAAAGACCACATAATGTAAATTTTACGCAATACGATTACAAATTACATTTCGATTGACTTAGTAGATTTCCTTTTACATTCTAAAAATTGAATTTCCTTTATTGATAATATACAATTGACTTTTGCGGATAATAAAATACTTTTAATTACTTAACAGTATATTATTATACTGAAATACATTCTAGTGTATTAAAGTTACAATAATAGTAAGTAGCATGAAGCTTATCACTCAGTATTGTATAGTGACATACAAGCAGTCTTGCACGCTAGGGATGTTTGATATGTGTCTTGCCTACCTTGACAGGCGCGAGGCGTCCCGTGAGCAGGTTAACTTGCGAGATTTGTAGTTTATATCAGCTATAAAACGAGAACCATATTGTTACAATAAAAATAATGTAGTTCTTCTAAGTGTTCCGGCTAAAACGTTTGACCATTTGTTATGAGTGAAGTTGTAAACATTACCTTAAAATATAATCTATACTTAGATAACCTTATTATTGTATTGAATTAATTATCTGTTATGTATGTACTATTCCTGTTATATCCCCATTTTTGTCCTACATTATAATCATCTGTTTCTGTATCCCACTAAGTACCAACAACTGTTTACTTGTACCTTAGCCTAATAAGTAATTTACGTGAACAAATATTCACTTGGATTTCTAAACGTAATTAGCTGTTTTACGACTGAATCAGTGTTACTATTAGTTTATTGTAAATTTAGTAAAATAACATGACATTTTAAGATTATTAAACTACTCTTTTATACTACGATGTTATTCAAATGGGAAATTAACGCCTAAATAATTATTAATTCTTTGTAAATAAGTAAATGGACCGAATAAAAAACATATTTAAAAACATTTTTGGGTTAAGTAATTCAGAAATTGTTTTATATTCTAGGAACTACAGTTTTTGAAATCTAGAGAACTGTACAGCGGATAGAGTAACTAATTACTTTTTCAACTGCTGAGATTTTGAATACAATTTAAATATATAGTACATACAGTTTACCATAAAAAACTACTTTATGACAATTACGAATATTAATTTGATCTTTGTTAGTTTAATAATATCCTATGAAACTAATGTTTCAATTTTTTAATCGACTCTAATCCTTTTTTAGAGAGTGTCTATTTAATGATTTTTTACGACTTTATGATGTTGTGAAGGAATATCACATTATTTCTAATCCTTGCCATCCTTTCCTTTCCTTTTCCTTTCTCATTCGTTCTATCTTTCACTCTTCCATCGCCATCTTCCTGTTTCCTGTTATGCCATCCTTCTCAGTATATGAGTTAAATTATAACTATTCACACGTTAGAAAACAAATTTTTGTTTATGTTTAACTTAAATCCTATTATAATAGAAATTACGCCGTTAAGTGACAACACATAATGTTTATATATTTTTACCAATCATAAATATTAAATTAAGTTAGGCTATTTTAATTAATTAAGTAAAGATTACAGAAATTCAAACGAATGATAATTTTTTTAAACTGTCAAAAGTACTACAACATGCTGACAACACTAATTCCGATGATAAATGATACTTAGTCAAATATTAAAACACATTCAAAATAATTCGCTGGAACAATTATGGTGAAAGCGATATAAATTTAATATAAAAAATCCATTCAGATGTTCATTTGCTACATAGTTAAATTATTTGAAACGATGTATGGAAGAATTATTATGCCTAGAAAGGTTAGTATGTATAATACTACCTTAAACGTACCCTACCCTAAAAGTAAACCCTTATCACAGGAAAATCTGTATTCCCATTGAATATACAACAAAACAAGTACTTAATTACAACCTGGGTTATCACGTCAATCTAGGAAGTATAAGTACAATCGTTATTAACGGCTTTGTTTTTCGAGTATCACATGCCAACTGTCCTTACGTCTAATGGAGGAAAGCCAGAAAGGTTAAAGCTATTTACATAAATAAATACGTCTTTTAAAGCAATTCTCTTATTATGCTGAGAACATTATAGTATATACTATAATACTTATAGTATATACTAATATTTGCTAATCGGGGTCGGCTTCATTGAGTGCAGGTGTGGGGTTAATACCTGTATAATACAAAGGAAAACACTGAACACATGCGTTACTCGTTAAAAACGTATCATAAACTTACTCTTCCTAAACAAACAATTTGAGAAAGTATTTTAAATAATCTAATTGTATTGACAGAGCAGTGATAAGTTTGTTATTTTACTGTGCAAAATATCACGAACACTTGGACCTTGTACTTAAGTAAATTTCCAGGTAACCAGCACATTAAACGTAAATTATTAAACATCAAGAATATGAGACAAAAGAGTTTTAAAGGTAACAAAATAGTTTGTATAAATGATTAAATTTTAATAAGTTTTCCAAAGTTTGAGGTTATTATTCATGTACTTAGATCACTAACTTATAATATGGTCTGCATATTTATAGCCTTCCGTTAAAATGCAATATCACTGAAACCACACCCGAAAGCTGTACTAATATCTTGACTACTTGCTACTGCTTTTCAACTTGTATAAATAAAACAAATAAAAACTTTGCGTCCGTCTAAACTTCTCCCCTAAAATACAAACTTTCGAGAGTAAAGTCGGTGTAATAAATCATTTATGCTGGCTTGTTGACAGCTTGAAAGTAAATCATAAAATTGAAACAACGTTTTTTTTAGGGTTATTTTGATAGCATCATTTCGTTGATGTTGTAAAAAATATCTTCAAAATAATGAGTGCTTTAAAAAGTTTGAAATTATAATAGTAAGTAAACATTTGTAATGAGTTAGTAAACATGAGTAAACATTAATTTGTTAAAACATATGTAGAATAGAGGACGAAATAGTATAGTTGGATTGAGAAAGTTTAGGCAAAAACGTCAGACTATCAAAATGTTGGTCTTGAAGATTATGGTTAAAAACTGTTGTAAATTTGACTATTATTCTTATTTAGAAATCCCAATATGACGCATGGTTATTAAAACCAAGTACAAATAGTAGGCCTACGTATGAAAGCTCTTATATATTTATAACGATCATTTATATCCGGTGTTCCTTTGACTCAGGTACTAAAACATAAAGTCCAGCAGAGGCAAAGAAATTGTGCCCACTCTCCTATTCACCCTACATTCACCCAGATTGGGGATAGTATACAATTAGCATAAAGCTGATATGGTCCACATTTGATTTAATCAGCTGCTTTTAATTATTACAGGATTGTTATTAGTAAAAAGTTCCATGAAATATTTCTTTTTGTATGTTTGAAATATATGTATTTTGTTTGTAATATATTCTACGTTATATTTAAAACAACAAATTGTTTTTATTATATTCATTTTTTGTTTGTTTAGATGTTGGCCAATACTTGTGTAGAAGCTATATGCATGAACACCCTATTTACAAGCTACACAATATAGACAAGGTTATACGATTTATTTTGTTAGTTTTTACAAACGTCTAAACAGAGCCTTATAAATTCTCTTTTTAGTTTATGCATTTTCGTATATTAGGCTAGGATTTATTTTGGTAGAATTGATACTTGATCTCTATTATTCGTGTGTAATATTGTACACATAAGTGAGATAGCAAATATCATAATCTTTAGAAAATCTAAATAGAAAACTTGTATTATTTATGAAATATAATTTTATCAGGACTAGTTAAGATAGAAGGACTCGACAAACGGAGTTTTATAGATGAATGAGTTCAGATCCAAAAATTAAACGTGTCTAGAAATCACAAAACTTATTTGTTAATTATGTTTTAAATTCAATCGTAGTGAATTATTTCAAAGTCTAATTTTAATCTAAAACGTAAACTTTCAATAACAAGTTTCCAAAACCATCATTCACTGTCCAGATAATTATAAACTAATAAAAATTAGAGTGTTTAATGTAGTTCTACTCTTGGGAGTGACGTAGAACGGTAATGAATTGGAACTAAACTATTAGATTCCTACTAACAATGAAACATTTCCTTGTTATAATATTGCATACATTATTTGAAATCACAGTAATATCATATTTATTTTTGTCTCCTGTGTCATAACTTGTACTTTAATGTCTCACTCGAAAGGTTTAGCAAAACATAATTTTAAATGTTTGACTAATTCACAAAATATTCCGTAAGGCAGCATGAATTTTCAACCTGTAACGTTTACTGATGCGCTAATTTAATTATAATCACATCTTTCCACATTAGTTTAATTTTAAGAATACAGATATAAAAAAAAAATGTTATTGTGTGCTTAAGATGACACGGGAGAAGTGTACACTTTTTAACTAACCCAACTTAAGAAATGAGGAAGCACAATGTTCATTTTTTAACACAACTTACGAAATGAGAAATCACAATGTCCATTTCAGAGGTATTACTAACTAAACTATTGTATTAACGTTAACAATTAAGCCTATGACGTAGGACAATCTGTTACACTTATATATACCCAACTTAAATATACTAAATTAGCAATCCGATTGTGGCCTAACCGGCTAAGGCGCTAGTCTTTGGTGATGCACTCTGCTGGTTCGAATCTCGGAAAGGCCAAAACTGTTTTCAAGCAGATGGAATAGACCATTTCACAAAAGGCATAGTGAAACGCATGAAGGTAAAATCCGATCCACCCCCAGCAAAAAGAAACTATATACTCTATTATACATACATGTATAAACATTTGTTGTTTACACTTCAAAAATTCCATACATATACACAATGTATATACGATGGTAGTGTATTTTGCTGCAGGTGAAAATATTATGCAAACTCCAACAACATTATTTGTTTATAGGCAATCCTTAATGGTGTAGTTGAATACCCTTTAAAATTAACATTATAAAATATAATAAAACTAAGTTGAAATGAACATGCATTATATATACATGAATCTCTCAAAGAAAATGTGTATAGTGGATGTGGGTCTCTAAAAGCATACACATATTCCCTTATGAGTAATGCAAACAAAATCTAACAGCTAATACTCGGCGCATCCTATTTGTTTTTGGGGATATTTCAAAGTATGTTGTCAAAATAAAATATAATTACACTACCATTTCCGAAGAGAGTTATATATAGCCTAAAGCTCTGTATAGAAACGGTTTTGGGTGTTGAATAGCTATAAATAAAGGTGTTTAAACAGTACATTTGTTCAGTTAATTCATTATTTTAATATAAAAGTCAACTCCTATCAAAATGAGATTGTATAAACTCGACTCAAGAGTTAAATGAAGTGATGTATCTTTGTACTAACCCGTACTTTGTCGGCACTCTGTGAAACCAGTCATTTCATTCATTGATTGATCATTTCCAAAGTTTTCTACATAAGTAGTAAGTTTTCTCAATAATACTTAAACAAACTGAAAAATATAACTAAATTTTAATATAAAGACAAAGTTATTAAACAAGTAATGGATTTATGTCAGACAATATTATACTGTGTCACCGTACCACTTCTTATTTTCGCCTAAGTATAATAATTTTTCTTTGAAGCTTCATGTAATAAACACTAACATTTAACGTCCTGCTTTGGCAGGTACTTTTTATTTATAACAATTGCAGACCATATAGATACATAATTAATCTACATGGATTTTATGACACATCCAACATGACAAACACTGTATAAAATCAGGGCTATAGAATACAAGGGCTAGACCAGTCCGCCAAGGAAAGCGTTCCCGTCCTGCCACTGTGATGACGTCACGGTGGTAACTCCTGCTCCATTCCCACCGCTTCTCATAAGTATTCTTTGCTACAATAATTTAAATTTCTTAGCAAACCTGTAACATTTTTATGAATTGCTCTTCTCTAATTTTAGTATTGACACTACACAAAGCAATAAGTAGACTGTAAACAATAAGAATTAGTCTAAAGATGTAAGAAGAAGACATTGTTACAATAAAACTAATTTGTAGGTAATAAACCGTTGTAGTGTACTAATGTTAGCAAAATGTGTCACATTATTGAAAATAATTGTATTTATTACAATAAACCACCAAAACTTGAATGTCATACTGTAGTTTAATAAAACATGTGTAATACTTATAAAATAAAACACATATAAGTTATAAATACTTATACATAATGAGTAGCTTATATGCAGATATGCACATGACATAATAATTACTGCTGAAATAAAATAATTAAAAAATAAAATAAAACTGCTTTATAGAAATTTTCCTTCCCTAGCTAAGCCTTAGAGAATACTTAATTTAATACTTGAATTTAAACAATTGAACTATTTAAATTTAAATTGACACTGTGCAATTTAATTTAGCCTAGAAGTTAAACTTAAAATTATGTTTTATTTTTTTATTTTTGTCATCAATAATTTTATTACTCTAGGTTTAAATTTGATTTTAATTATTTGTGTATTATATATTTATTTATATCTAATTATTCTGACAATTTTAAGTGCATTTTGCTAGTAAAGATTTTTTTTAAACATTCTAATTTTATAGCTGCAGAAGAAATTACTTGAGGACCTTGGTAACTTTTCAACATACTGTAAAGTAATCTCGCTTTCAACTCTTACATTAAATAAATAATATTTTTTAATTTTTATTTACATCGAGGTGGTTTAAATTGTTTTCGTTTTTGTACTGTATATATGTCAACAGTTTTAGGTTTTGTATTTTTATGTACTTGTTTTCAAGATAAATTATCATTTCTAATTTTTAATGTAATTTTTAATTATGTATTATTTTGATTTTGTTAATGTACAAAAAAAGGAACAGCAATAAATTTTCATTTCATTTCATTTTATTTTGAAGCTGATTACTTAAAATTTGTTGTTTTAAAATTTTGAGTTATCAATAATTAGGCCTACCGGTGCTCTAAGTTTAAATTTTATTATTATTTATGTATTATATATTTGTTTATTTATATCTCATCATTCTGAAAATGTTTGATCTATTGTACTTTATTGGTAAAAGTGTTTCTCAGAATATTCAAGTAACACTGCAGACAATATTATTTGATAATCTTGGTAATATTTCATAAAGTAATCTCGTCTGCAACGTAACATTAAATAAATAAATACCTTGCTAATCATATATAATTTAAGTGATTGTGTATATTGTATAATTTTTTAAAGAAATTCATGGAATGCCTCTTCGAAAAAATTAGCCTTGAATATGCGCCAAAAGGCGAAAATCTCGCGGAATTAAATACTTCCTTTAAACACTTGTACTGAAAAAATCATTGCTCAATATTAACCAAACTCGCTAAACATATAACTTAGGTGATTGTGTGTATTGTGTAATTTTTTAAAGAAATTTGTGAAATGCCTCTTCGAGAAAATTAACCTTAAATATGCGTCAGAAGGCGAAAATCTCGCGGAATTATATACCTTCTTTAAACACTGTTACTGGACAAAATAATTACTCAATATTCATCAAACTTGGTAAACATATAATTTAGGTGATTGTGTGTATAGCATAATTTTTTAAAGAATTATCGTCTGTAACGTTATATCAAATAACACGTGCGAGCTAAGGCGAACCGTGCTTACGCGGCGTGTCATGGTACAAGAGTGACGTCACATAGGAGGGGGGACGAGAGGAAGTTTGGGACAGTCGGCGAGCGTCAACATCAAAGGAGTGGTCCAGCCCTTGTATTCTATGGCCCTGGTATAAAATGCAGATACAATAGTGGAAGGATCCAGAGATGTCAGTGGAGGAAAAGCGTTGTGTCTTATGAGACTACAAAATGAGAGGGAGTGCACGGGCTCCACAGCTTCTCTGACCATTAATCAGTTTTGATTTTATGTTTAGTGTTTAGAAATAGTTTTGATTTTTGAATACTAGATAATATTGTAATGTTTTGTTTAATAAATTGATTTGAATAATTAAATCCGTTTGGCATACCTTGTGAGTCCTAACCGTAAGAATTACGTACCCGATCGTCATCTTGACATCTTCGAAAGCTCCAAAACAGTATGGACTTTCATTCCGTAAGTAAGTTCAGCCATCGGTTGGGTTATGGAATGCTCTGGTACCAACGAGGGCGTTGTCGCACTGCTAGAGTTATTTTGCACAATACGTTATACACAAGTTTTGTTAAAATCTGTTGTTTCTAAGTAACAATTGACTTACAAAATGGTTAATTAGTTAAACCAAAAACGTATTATTCAAAAAATTAAAATGTAATAATTAAAGTCATATTAATTAGTTTTTATTAACAATGATATTAAGGCTATGAATTATTGTTGAGTGATTCATGTCATCTCGGACCTGTGCTATAAAATACGTTTATTAATTATGACTTTCTGAGCTTAAAGAATGTTAAATAGGCTGCTAAATTTATAACAGGCATGTATTCCGGAAAGGAGCTTAGTATTAATCCTGATAGAAAACTAACCAGTTTCCCTGAAGAGTGTGAAATTAGGTTTAGTAGATTAATAATTAAATCTTTGCCGGACTAGTTGGGATGAAAAATATTTGTGTTTAATTTTGTTTATCAATATTTTTTTAGGAAGATATTAAAGAGTTCAAGTAGATTTGTTTTGAAGACTGAACATTTCGGCTTGTTTTCAATTTGTTGATACAAAATTATTGTTTAATAAAGTTGGTGACAGTAGTTTTCTTAAAATAAAACCGTTGAACCCCATTAAGGTTAATTGTTGCCTATAAAAATTAAACTTTATAGAAATAAATTTGAGTTCCACAGCCTTTTAAAACAATATTTATTAGAACAGGACCGGGTCGATATGTTCTTCACCAGTACGCAGTGAGGGTGGATAGACTTTCAGTAACTGTTCGTCAAGTGTTTGTGATTATTCTTGAGGGCTCTCTTCTATCACCGTGATAATGAATAGTAGAAGTGTTTGTGAGTGTGTGTGTGGGGTGTATGTGTGTGGGTGGGGGGTGCGTGGGTGTGTGTGTGTATGTGTGTGAGAGAGTATATTTGTGTGATTGAAGTTGGAAGGTATTTGTTATTGTTATTATGAAGAATTTTGTTGCGTTTTGTTTTTGTGGGGAACTTTTGGTCCCGAAAGAGGTGTTTTTTGGAAACAGATGCAAAGTTAATGCAGGATTGTTTTCTTAATTGTATTTTATTTTTTGTGTTTGTGGATTTATTATTGTGTTTGTTACTTACTGTTACTTTTATTACTGTTGTTATTAAGTAAAAGCCAAATCTTAGTATTCTAAATGTGTTTATGTTAGTGTAATGTACAGTTGAACTGGCCGGTCAAGGCGTTTTTGTTTCTTTCCCATCGAGTTGTTTATATGTTTAATTGTATACATATTTTCATCCCAAACAGGTTATAACCTCGGGATGATTTGATTATAGTAATTCCTATTTTTGTTGTTATAAATGTATATTATTATATGTATTATATTTTGTGCTGTGAATAGTTGTTTATTTATTATTAAGCGTATATTTTAAGTTTAAAATTTTATTATGTAAATTATGTATAAGAGAAGGGTCAAATAAATTCATTTCATTGTTTGAAATTGTTCTGTTATCTAAATCCATATAAAGTATGAATGCATACGTTTCGTTAACATAACTACATACTTTATTTTAATAAATTGCGTCTGAGAGTTGCATTATTAAGTTAGTTCTATTTCTCAGAGAGCTGTATTGTTATAACCTTGACAATCCCAGCAACGCCTCACTGCGCCTTTGTTGTAGACTTAATGAGGAAATTATCCTGTCAAATGCTACGACATACAATACACACATACTGTTAGTCACAAGTTACAAAGATTGTTTATCTTCTGTATTACAATAGTCAAAATGTATTTTGTTTGAATAGCAATAATTTATAGAAGACTATCTTGAATGGTTGGTAGATATCAACCTACGTTAGTACTGAAATTAAAACAGCTTTGGTTGATTTTTAGAACACCTGATTACATTCTTGATTGTTGCCAGGCCTCTACTTTCTTCTTTGATGTTAGTTAACGGTGTAATGGCTCTTGCGACTCCAGAGGAAGTTTTTCTTGTATTGCATTATTTTCAGTTCGTACTGGTGGTCCTATATAGTTTGATATGAACTGCTGTAGAGTGTCAAGAATGGTTTTACAAACATCCAAGTAAAGCCATAATGATAAGTTGTGCTGACTTGTTACGTCTACAGGTATTATTTTGACTTAAAGGCGTGAGTGGGGCCACTTCGTTTTAAATCCCAATGTAGACTTTTCAGCAACTCCTGAAGATGGTCATCTTTGAAATTGACCATCAGTCATTTTGAAAAGAATGTTTAAAAACCTTGATGGATTTCCGTATGGAATAAAAATTGTCAACATTTAAATGTAAGGGAACAAAAAAGACAGCGTAGTTTATTCCGCCTCAATGTTAGCAATGCATTAAGTACGAAAACATAAGTTCGTACAAAATGTATAGTTTTCAGATGAAAGACATATGTGTCATGCATACTCATGGTACCTAATAGTTTCATGAAGAAGTATACATCACGTTATGTTTACATGTTTAATTCGTGTTGTACATATTTAATTCGTGCTACGAAGTACAACAAATTTTGATATGACTTAAGTTTCCCTATAAGAAAATGGAGAAGACTTGGTACATTATATCCTGGTAAACGTTGTGTAATGGTATGGGTGACGGTTACGGGATATCATCATAATGGATTCGTTGTTGTACCTCAAGTAGGTAATGAAATGTAGCAATTATGTTTAATGTAACTTTAGTATGCCATAAGAAAATGTGTTTCCTGGAATGGGATATTCTTAAATTTGAATCATTTCTGTACTTTAAATAGTTTAGGTATTGGTTTTATACTACTGAGCATGCATACATAAATCAGACCGTACCAATAAATTACTCGTATTATTTTACCATGCATACACTGAAAAAACTCTATCCTTGCAGCAACACAATTAATGTTGCGGTAAAAGAAATATTTGTTTACGGGTCAGCAGGGTGTAGTTAGCTTTACGGTTAAAGTAAGCTACTGTTGATCTCTTGATATTATAGCAATGTTATTAACTTAGTAGCAAATGTAAGTTCAACAGTAAGCCTAATGTTTCTATGACATTAAGGCACTACTAACTATGTCGCAAGGCTAGTTAATGTAGTAGTGAATATAAACTAATGTAGTTATAACATTAGGTAGAGTGTTTAATATTGTAGTGTTCCTTTACTGGTAAGTTAGTTGTTATTGTCACAAAAATAATAAAATTAGGCAATACATCTACAAAATATTACACTCATATTAGTTATTGTAATCATAAGAGTAATTGCTCTGAGTGTTTCGGTATAACAAACGTCCTTGCAAGGTTAGTTGATGTAGTGATGAACTTCATACTAATAAAGTTCTAACACTAGTTAAGATTGTAATTACTATATAGTTTGTTTATTGTAACAATAGTTATTTTTGTCACAACAGAAACAGCTTTTCTTAACTCCGATATTTTATTTCGAAATTTGTCGACAAGCTTTCCCCTGCATACTAACTGTCGAGGTCCTCCAGCTAGAGCAGGTACATAGTAAGAGTTCTGGAAAAAATTAAAATTAAGTGTAAGATAACTATAAAATATATTATATAATATACATAGTTATTAATGTATGTAGTTATTTACATAGTTAAGGACATAACATTTTTACTGTATCTTAAAATAAAGAATTCAAGCTTTAAATTACAACTTTTAAAAATGTTAACCTAAATTTTATGTTTAAAGCTACCGTATTTGATAATGAGTTCATTACTTTTAATTTAATTAATTACTGCGACATTTCCCACCGAAGATGGATATTTATTATCTTGAGTAGTAGTTAAGCTAGTTTGAAGTTACTTTTTTGTTAGTAAAAAACATTCTTAGTTTTAATAATTAGTTAACAAGGGTTGATCAATACTCGTAAACATCGTAAATTATTTTAAATACATAAATTATTTCAAATATCAGAATAATTAGTTCTAATAAAAGTAATCAAAATTAATTATCCAAATATTTGTATATGCTATTTTTAGGTTTTTGAAGAACATCAAAATATTTACAAAATAATAAAATAAGGCTCTGTCATTTCAAATGTAAAAATTCCTAAAACAATTCATGTTAATTGATTGATGCCGTTGGCAGTCTAACTGAGGCTTTAATGGAAAATTACTTCTTAAAAACCACTCCTACATATTAAAAATTCATTCACACATTTTTAAACAGATAAACAACCAAACTGAATCTTTTAGAATATTTTTTTAACAAATCGTTAATTTGTTGTAAGATGTAGTTGTTATTAATAAATATTTTAGCGAAATGCCTGACGTATATAAATTAACAATTATGTTATTTTGTTAATTTTCTTTCTTTGAGCCTTATATTTTTACTTGAAAAGATATAATATGAATGAATTGTCTGTAGTTGTATGTAGTAATGTTAAATCAGTTAAATGGAAGTTAGGTACTAAAAAATAAGTTCCTTTACTTGGATTTCCTCCATATTGGATAGGGCAAGTATATCTATTTCATTTTCTGAAATGAAAGTATATTATTTGTTAATAAACTAATTATGTGTAAATAGATTACTAAAATGAATTTTAAATATTTACCAGAATGATTATTAAAACAATAATTTAAAATATATAGAAAATAGATTAGTTATATATCTTTAAAATAGTATGACAAAGTTATGTATAACTTCAGGCAACCTCCCATAACCTGTGATGAAATTTTAACATTGAATATATACCGTATTTATTATGGTAGTTTTTAAAATTACTGCATCTAATTATAATACTGTATTAACTTATGTATTTACCTGAACTTACCTTTAAAAATTGTAATATAATTTTGAAATCCCCATGACGTCAACAAAGCTTCTACATGTATGTATAAAGATCCATGTATGTTGAAAAAACAAGAAGATCGACAACGAAGCAGTTTAGTTATAGCTGTTTGATGTGGTCTTTGTTGTTACTTGTTAGTCTACCGAGTACTGAAGAGAAACTGAATTCGAATTTCGTAAAAACGTGAGAAACTGTAATTGTGGACAGGGTAACTCTAAAACAGGAAAAGGCTACCGTGTAAAGGATGTAAAGCGGATGTAACCCAGTTCACTGCATAAATAACCGCCTTTATGCCTTGTAAGTAAGCTAACATTGTGAACATATTAAGATATTGTTTTCATTCCGTTTTTTAGATGTATATTACGTTAGATTTACCTTATAGTTACATTAACTAATTTAGTAACTACAATCATCGCCTTTACGTATATTAAATTAACTATGACATTTTACTACATTAGAGTTTACAGTAAAACTCAACATTAAAAAAACCTTACAGCAATGCAAATATTTCAAGCTCTAAAGTAACCATGACATTATAAATGTTACCATGACAGAAAAACTGTTAACATTAATTTTAACTTTGCAGTACGGTTAGAGTTTTTTCAGTGTACACCAAACTTTCCAATCAAATTTTAAAAATATTAAAGTAAATTTTGTATGTTAACAATCAACAAAGATATATACCGTATACAAAGAGTGTCAGCAATTTTAAATTTAACATTGTTTCCGCATGAGAAAATGGAGTTTGTAAGAAATCAATTCAGATATGAAATGTCAAAAATATTTCTTGCTTTTGTACATACTTTCCTCCTTAAGGCTCGGCTCTCTACATTCAAAACGGCGAAGTTGGGTACCAATTTCAATGTTAAATAACCAAAACATACCTTCACTATTAAGCATATTTTTGTGTTGTTTTTGTAAAAAAACGAAAGCTGTATTTTTTTCTTAAAGTTAAATAGATTGTGGGTGTTGATTTCTAAGGTTTTTTTGCAATATCTCTTTTTGCAACTGAGTAAAAAATTAATAAAGTTTACTATTTTTTACTATTTATAACATACGTTTATGAAAACAATAACACGGTTTTTGAAAATTTATTCGGAAATCAACATCCGCATATGACAGTACTTCAAAATGAAACCAAATTTTTAAATTTATTCCACGAATTAATGGAAAAAATTACTTATTCTGTAGCATTGCTCTTGTGGGAATCAGATTCAATATGGCGGACAGGGTAGCGCCCCCTTAAGTCTATGATGTACTTTTCCCCTACGTGTTTCTGTTTAAGGAAATTTTATTTTAACATCTTTTTGTCGACCGTTTAGGTCATTACAACCTTTGCATTATTCACAAATTTAATTTTAACTAAATTACGTATGTAACGAACACCTCGCTGCCAGTCCGGCTCACCTCCAGCGATGGCGTTTTCCCTTGTTGGGTGTGCCTTCGGCTCTCGTGTGAGCCTACGGGCGTTGACAGGATGGTTGATGGTGAGAAGATTCTTTAAAGAAAGCGGTTAACGAGTAGTTAATTTAACATCGTTTCTTAAATGAACTCTCTGCTGGTTCCATACTAAACTAAACTAACACTAAACACATAATTCAAAGGCACGAATAATTCCCCCCATTTATGAGTCTACTGGATAAATTCCCCCTATTTAATATAATAAGCCTGGATCTCTACCTAATCTATTCTAATAATATGTACTGTTCTACTTCCTCTGCTCCTCCAAATATTTGTTAATTGCATTACGGCCGTTTCGACTACTTATTCAGTCATGGTCACTTGTGTTTTTAACGGTACCATATATAACGTAAACCTCATCACACTGTTATAACACATTTAAAACACATTACGGATTTTACAAACATTTATGCCACTAACCCATTTACACACACTTAATTACGTTTAAAAACACTTTGTTTATTTATTAAGGGACAAACTTTTTTCATTACACGACTGTATCCGGCTGTGATTGATACTGTACTGACCAGGTATAAGTCATTCATCCTCTCTTTCTAATTTCTATAGAAGATCAAATAAATAATACATTTGACTGGAAATGTTGCTTATCGTTTTAGTATATCTGTCAGCGAATTCTTTCCGTGGGTGTATATTTCGTATTGCTCTTGTACATCCATGTATTTACTTGTATGACAGAATTGTAAAATTTCCATATTCGTATTTATGTCTTTGTAAGTATTGTAATCTATTAAGTGTTCTGCGAAAGTTGATTTTATTGTTGCATTTTTATAGTTTTTTTAGATTGGGGATGTGTTCTTTAAATCTCTTTTGGAAGGTTCTTTCCGCTTGGCCAATATAGAATTTGTTACAGTCATTACAATTTAGTTTGTAAATTCCGCTTTTTGTGTAACTGTTGGCGTTAGTTGGTTTAGTAATTTGCCTAGGCTATTGTCTGTCCTTCAGCCTATATTTATTCCGTGCTCATTCAAAACATTTCGGGCTATTTTATCAATATATTGATTAAATGGTATTGCTGTGTGTTTGTTGGTTTTTTCCTGTTTGGTCTTTGTGGATATCTTTTTCTCTTGTTTTGGAATTATTTTGTCAATTTGTCTTCGACATTGTAAATTTGTTTACTAATGTGCCAGTAAAATAAACACAGTATATAACTGGGAAAACATACAGAAGGAGCACATGTAGATGAATTGATGTGCTTACTGCATGTATGTCTGAAACACAACTACTTACTTAACATTCAATAATGAGTTTTATAAACAAAATTACGAACTCTCAGTGGGATCACCGTTATCAAGCACACTAGCAGAAATATTTTTAAATTACATTGAAACAGAACATATCATGAAAAGCTATAAGCCACACTACAATAAAATAATAACAGACGTAAGTAGAACAATATATATATTATTATTAGAAAGCTATCAAGGTGAAGAATAATAAATAATCTATTCTATTACTTTACATAACGTTATTATTACTATTAAATATTAAAAGATGGAGGGTACCTGCCACATGGAAAAACTGTACATTTACTAAACATTTATTACTAACAGTACGTTGACCAACACATATCGTACTTAATCATCTAAGCTATTTAAATATACAAAAAAACTCTTTTTTTTAAACAATTTGTAAGCATTTCGTTCTTGTAAATAACTTTAAAATGTCACTATTTTTCCCACCAACTTGACGGTATATCGTTATGTCTATATAAAGAGTGTTTCTAAAAATCATTTCAAAACTTCAAGATATGTTTCCTTAGGTAAAATTAAGTAAAAACATTCCTATGCACATTATGCCCTAGCAACCATTATTGTGTTTTTTAAAAATATTGTTATTTTAATTAAGGCACTTAAACTTCACTTGTATATTTAAGTAATAAAACTCAAAGTGGTACAAAGCCTTGTTTGAGAGTCTTGAGCCTCGTCACGTGACTACGATTTAATAGACGGACCTCATAAAATGCTATTTTCTTCCTCATCATTGAAATATTTAAATAAAGTTTAACTGTTGCGATTTCGTTTAGGTCTCGGTATCACAAATAAGTTCTGTTAATGAAAACGCCAAAATAAAATTTCCGTTACGAAAAAAACCTTTTCGTTAGTGTAGAATACTATTTATGTTATTTTGTATGCAAGACAAATAAGGTTTACAGTCGGTACGTGCAGTAGGTAAATGCCACCACCTTTATCAATATCAGAGTACTAAGGTCTGTACGAAGCCTTTTATTGTTAAAATACCACGAAGTAGCACCATCTGTAAAGATAGTTCACAACACACTGTGCAAACAAGTCGTAAAACTGATACGCTCCTTCTGTAATACTCAACGGCTCTGCTCAGTTTAGAGCTTGTAGTAAGCATGGGACAGTATCATAAATATTTTTAAAGTGTTAAAAATGTTTTTGCATTTACTTACTTGTCATTTTGAAAATGCGAATTCATTGAAATAGATAATTAGTTCAAAACCTACATTAACTTTGTAATGGTTGAGATAACATGGTAATATCTTGGTTCTAGTAACTTGGAAATAGCATCAACTAACTCATGGTACGGTCAGCTCCCGGATACAAAAGTATGTCTAAATAGTGTGTGATCTAGACATCTACTTTAAGAAGAACGTAAACTTTTTAATAGATGAATAAAATATATGTAGGTAAACCTTTGCGGCATTGTTCTTGTACAAACTTTCCAACTATTGCATTTGTTCTAATAGATCGTTTTTGCATCATCTTTCACTTCAAATTGTATCTTTCTACCTTTTACCTGTACTAGCCCATGCAAATTAGACTTTTGCTTCCTGAAAAATAAGCTAAAGCTAAAAATGATTTTAACCCACTTTGGGCATCCCAAATAAGAGTAATATAAGTTTGCGACAGTTTCTGAGCATGGCGTAATGTTTGCGAGCCCGAGAAACCTCGATATTTTAGCCCGTTTATCAGTTATTCGCTTATAACTCCAAAAACGGCTGATCGTACGGAAAAGGTCCCCGTATAATTAATTAAATATGACAAAATAACGCGTCTAATGAGGTCCTTAAACGTTAGATTAGGTTCAGTAGTTTAGCGACAATCAATCGTCAAACCTCGGAAAGTTTTACCAACTTGGATGTTCAAACAAGTGCAACTCAAAAACAGCTACTCCAAAAGAAAAATGCAAAATAAAGTTGGTAAACATTACATTTTGGTTGGAGCTCCTAATTTTAGAAATTTCTTCGAACAGATAAAAGAAAAAACCCGAAAGTAATAGGGGAGCCGAATTTAAGGTAAAACTATTTTTAAGTTTAACGACTTATGAACTCCAAATCATTCTCATTCATCCATTATTCGAATTGAAAGGCAATTTCATAAATAATACTATTACTATCCATCATATTACTATTCTAGAAAACAAAATATATAATAATTACAAATTTGGTTTCTTACCGTCATAAGTATAATGGTCTTCGTTTTTCAAAACGTGCTATAGCCGTTTTACGACTAACCGCATTTTCGATCACTGCAAACGAAGTACATATTAAATTTAAAAACGTACACAGTTCACATTTAATTTTATGGACAACGTTTACGAGATATTATCATAATGGTTAGGTTGTTGTACCTCAAGTAGGTAATGAAATGTAGCAATTATGTTCAATGTAACTTAAGTCTGCCATAAGAAAATGTGTTTCCTTGGAATGGGATATTCTTATATTTTAAACATTTCTGCACTTAGTATAATTAAGTATTGTTTTTATACTACTGAGCATGCTAACCATACCAAAAAATTACTCGTATTATTTGCATACATGTAAATAATAATAATGCATCATGCATACACAAAACTTTCCAATAAATTTTTAAAAATTATTTCAGTAAGTTTGTATTTTAACAATCAACAAAGATATATACCGTATACAAAGAGTGTCAGCAATTTTAAATTTAACATTTTTTCCGCATGAGTAAATTGAGTTTTAAAGGAACCAATTCAGATATAAAATATACAAAAAATGTTCTTAATTTTGTGCGTACTTTCCTCCTTAAGTCTATGATGTTCTTTTCCCCATAGACATGCACCATCATTCTGATTAACCATGCACTAGGCGCGCTGTACATTGTTACACAAGTAGTCGCGCGGCGACAAAATGACCGCACTTAGTACAGTATAGAATTATAGTGGTTTATAAATACTAAATACATATTTAATTTCCTAGTAGTTTGTATTACTTAAAATACATTGTATTTACTTGTATGCAACATACATTGTATTTACTTGTACGCAACATACATTGTATTTATTTACTTTTACGCAACATGCATTGTATTTATTTACTTGTACGCAACATGCATTGTATTTATTTACTTGTACGCAACAT